>PPHD01000485.1:22835-63067 GCA_002909625.1 Bambusicola thoracicus | reverse complement strand
CTAAGCAAACCCAGGAGAAACAGAGCATAAAGTCCAAAGTAATAACTAAATGTAGCTGGGAATCCTTTTCCAATAAAAATGCCTAAAACAGATATTTTGGGGTTGAGTATTGCTGAAAACTTCCACAGCAACCAAGAAAACAACTTCAGTTCCTCTACCTTTGTTCAGAGAAAAAGGGTTTACTACAACAGACAGCACTTTCTCAAAGATAGTTGAATTCATCACGAAAATATCTAAAATAACCTTCAAAAACCACATATTCTGGCTGACTGGATCTGAAAATGTAACAATAATATATGTCATGCTAGGATGAATAAAAAGTTTCATAGACTTCATGTTTTCCAAGCAAGAAATCTAAATGCGAATAGCACACACTTTTATCACTGCTGAACACTTTCCAGTGTGCTGGAAGGTATCTCATGGGAGATATTTGCTGATATCATAGAAGGCTTTTCTGAAGATTTCCAGCATTCTTACGAGGATTCTAAAGTTCAGCAGTGCTTTAACAAAGTCAGTCTGTAAATTCCAAGGTTTCTGGGATAAATAAGGGCTTCTGAGGTCTGGAGGGCAGTGAAACTCATGGGAGAAATCAATAAAACTGACAGGATGCCTTATGATCTTTTTATTCCTTGCACAAATGTCTTGCCTTATTTTAGGTAAGACAAAATGGTAGCTGGAAGAATACAGGTTTAGCATAACTGTGGAAATACTCACATATGACTGAAGTGAGGACGAGGGCAAATATAGTACATGCTGCAAATTATTACATAGTTTCTCATATTGTATGCAGTTTTTTAAGCATTGCCAATTTGGTACCATAAGTTTAAGCTCTGGTAAGAAGAAAATAAAAAATTCTTCTGAAAGACTTATGGGAATGAAGATGTCTCACTGCATTAAAGAGACAGGGAGGCTGAGGGACTGTACAGTGGTGGACGTGACTTTCAATGAAAGCATTTCATATAGAGACAACATTCACATAAGGACTTGGATGTGTTATCTCCAACAAGAGATGACTTCTTGATCCAGCTACCTTAGTGAATACAAAATTCTGGCATTCTGCAAGGAACTACTGACCGCACAACAGAGACTGTAGTAACTCGCTGCTTGATTCCATAAACCAAAATGAGTGAAAGTTGCATAGTTCCCAATACAAGTTAATCTGAAACAGAGTCCATGAACTCAAAATACTGCACTCATCTTCCAAATATATAACATTGCTACTATGTAGTAAGGCAAGTCCAAAGCAAGGGCCATCCTTAGTTGTTACATATCTAAAGTGGATAAATATTAGTTCTCATAAAGAAAAGCCAATGTGTTTATTTTGCAGATGTAGGATTTCTTATAATCTGATTTATTTGCCTAAGCACAAGAAAAGGTTGTTTCATATATATATTTGTTTTCAGAAAATAATTGTTCTAGAATGAGGAAATAATTCAGAAAAATATTTTTGATCCTATGATGACATTTGCATGCTAGTGTGAATTAACAAGAGTTAATCTTTTAATGAACAACATGCTTCAAATGAAGGCTATGACAAATATTAAGCAAATTCAGTAGTTTTCTCAAAAGCAGTAAGTAACTCTAAAATTAGCTTGACCTTTCTGTACCATACAACAGCCTGAGTATAGCAACCTAAAGATCAAATTAAAAAAAAATATCTCTAAAAATCACAATCCTAATGGACATACATATGGAGCAATCTGTTCTCCTCAACCTTTCTGAAATACTTAAAGAGACAGTTTTTGCAAACTGCAGTGAACTGCTGAAAGCAAATTAGAGGCAGCACTGGGCTATAACTGTGCACGTTACATCTCCAAAACTGCTCTAAGGGGTAGAATGATATCTAGTAACTATTTTACTCAGTGACATAATTCAAACTAAATAAAGTGAAGTTCATCTATTACTGTCAAATTTAGTCACTTCTGCAACGGTTTTCTTGACAGCAAGAAGAGCAGATGCCCTTTTGTCTTGCCCATATTACTGTGTTTGCTTTGGATGTAGGAAACTTACAACTTATATGCCTATCAAAATAGTGACAGCATTATCCTGGCCATGGTGAAAACCTGAATTTGAGCTGGCTATGTGCCAAATCATAAGAGGTTTGCGCTGAAGCATACTTAATGAGTAGCCAGAACAAGTAGCCAGTAATTGGCAGCTCCGCTACTGTGGTAGAGAATGCTCATTAGAAAGAAAGAATGACTAGTCAGTGTCTTCATTTATTCAGTTTTTGACCCATAATTTAAACATGTCAAATTGTTCCATTCTGATATATAGCACGAAAATACTTTGTGATCTCATGTATGGAGGTGGCAGTTCCCAAAATATTTACAAGTGAAGCAGTCAGTTAATAAATTTTGCCATGCTTTCAATCATATAAATTATATCTGACACTAAATAAACAACAATAATAAATAGTGACAAGAAGCTACCTGTTTCAGAGAATGTACCTCTCCTGAATGTCACTGTTTCCCCAAGTTACGATTTTGTGTTTTCAGGACAACAGCATGGTGGTGGAGGCTGTGAGCTTGGAGTGCAACAGGGTGCAAATGTTGTGCCTCGGGACCAAGGAGACAGAGGGCAGGAGAGCCATGTGAAGCCATAACCATTCAAGAAAAGTGATGAATCTAGTGAAAAGAAGTCTGTATCAAGCAGCATTTAAAAAACTAAATTCAGGCAAAAAGTAATCAAAGAAGCCACACATCATACACTCAAGATAACAGAATCAGGCTATTCATCAAGTAGGAGATGAGGTCTTTGGTCGCTTTAGACAAAGCATGACATCTATCAGCAAGGCTGATGGTGGAGCAGAGAAGAACAATTACCATTTCTTTAACATGCTCCTATGCCAGGGCCAGTTAAGTGCTGAAAACGAATTCAGAATCAGCTGGTAGGAAAGCAAAGTATGCAAGTTCCAAAATTAAACAGCTGAAACAAGGTAACAACTTAATCCACTTTCAGTGATAAAACACATATATTTCACATGCACAGATTACCGATAAATGGTGTATTAAAGAGCGCTTCTGATAGTTTGTACCCCAAAACTTCACCAAAAGCATTCTTGTGATTGCTCTGGACAAGTTGCTCTCCTAAGAAATGTTTATGCATTTGCGAAAATCTGTAACTGAACTCTACCTGCAAATGCACTGTAAGTCTAGAGCCTAAGCCTGTGCCAAAGAGTGCTCCATCGGCACTGTATGTGCTGCATTTCATTGCTCATGGTCTAAGCATCACAATGACTTGAAACAGCTCAAAGGACTGCAGATGGACTGTCCTCAAACGTTTGAATTTGTGACACTTTCCATGAGCTGATCAGCAATATGGGCTGCTATCCAACAGTTTTAGCTGTATGTAAGGCATGAAAAACTGAATCAAGAGCTTCACTTTTCATAGCTACTTCAGTTGAGTTACTGAGCACCATCCCCATCAGAAAAAAACATCAGAAGGGCCAGAAATCTGTAACATTAAGCTTCCCAGCTGTGCACCATGCTGGAGCCCAGCAGGGATATCCAGGAGAAAGAGGGGCCCAGTAACATCCCAAAAGACATGTCATTTTGGCATCCTTCCCTACATCTTCACATTGTTCAAAATCTAGGTCCAACTGCTCATGTCAGCTTGCACTCATTCTTAAATCTATGCTTTCTGAAAGCTCGTTATTTCAATCCAATCAAAGGGAGGAGAATGACAGCCACTCCTGCATACATGCTGGTACTACAGGATGATTTAAACAAGCAGAAACAACCCACGACAGTCAGAAGCCTGCTTGTGAGGCATGATCAAGTGATTATATACACAGTCTCCTTTCATTGTTGAAGGACAGTTTGGGCTCTGTTGTTGCTGTTATTAATTATCAGCATTGATATTTAAACAAAGCTCATACCAACCCAGTCCTTCCTCAGTGAAATCCTCTGATTCTCTTGGAAGAGCTCTTTGCTTGTATGTTTTGCTTAGAATGGCAGCAGCAGGGGGGAAAAAAAAGAGCTTTTCTTTTTTTCTGACAAGATAAGCTACATCTGTACCACAAAACTTGTAGATCAGCTATGTCATTTATTAAGTTTGTACAATTCATGGGTCTCTGCAAGTGAACAATTATCATTTGATTTAAAGGAAAAAAATATTTTTCCTCTTGAACAGAATGATTTTGTCCCCTAAATACAATTTCAAGGAGGCTCCATCTTTCTTCAGTTGCTAAAGAATTTATCTAGAAAAATTCAATGCAAGCTCGTATTCCATTTCTACATTTAAACAGCTCCCTCAAAACCTGCTTAGGGAAATAACCTACTAAAAATGCATTCAAACATTCAGGTATGGGTGTTTCTCAACTACCTAACTACCATTTCTTCACTCTTGCTGGCAGGAAACCTTTAAGAAGGGCACAGCATCCTGTGGGTGAGAAGTACCTGTCTGGGGTGCTCACAGCTTATTCTTCATTGGCTGCAGAGGACACGGGCCTGGCACTGGCCCCACGGTCCCTTTGCCAAAGTACTGCTGACAAACGGGGAAGGCAGCATGGTGCCTGCTGCCTTGCATCTCGCTGAGTGTGGGCTCTAGAAGGTGGTAGGGTGAAGGAATGCAAAAAGGACTATAAAGATACTTGTCTGAAGAGGAGTGACCACGTTTCATTCATCTCAGTCACACAGCCATTTCAACCATATCTTCCTGCTCTGGTCACCTGCTAATTAACACCATCACATCCATGATGGGGGCATGTGGGGCCATTTCAATAATTATCTTAATTTCAAAGTGTATTTTAGCCAATCTATTTAGCATAATTTAACACTGGTATGCTAATTGATTGTCAAATATAGTCACCTTTTCAAGGGTGTTCTCTGTGTTGGATGTAATTTCAATAACATACTGACAATCTGCAGCTAATTTTCTTAAATCTGTAGCAGTTCCACATCATGCCAAAAAATGTTTAACTATACTAAGATATCTCTAGATATACAAATTACTGAATATTTAATAAATATAGAAAAGCTAAATAATAATGATAATTGTAGAACTATATATGATATACACATAATGTCCTAAGTACAGCACTGTCAAAATGTCAGTAAGAATCATGTGAGATAACATCTCATAAAATGGAGTAAAGGAAAGAAAGAAATGACTGACCAACCTGTTTCTGCACCAACTTATCTGAAAGAGCAGCTGGATGTTTCTTCAGCTGCAGACTTACTAGTTAAAAACATAAGCTCAGTCCAAATACAGAATGAACAATTTCCCACTAACAGAAATTTTATGCAGAGGTGTACCTCTGTAAATCAGCTGACTTTCAGACTATTATTCAGAGACATACGACTTGCTTTCCTGTACCTGAAATTCTTATCCCTTGCTTGGGGACACAGAACTTAGTATACCGGATTTTAATGGCTTATTTTTAGCAGAAAAAAAATCAATTAAGATTGCATCAACAGAAACAGCACAAAAAAACCATTTTGCTTCTGCTCAAAATATATCTTATTTTAAGGAGACAAAAAAAAAAAAAAGGATTAAAACAATTTCTATTGACCTTTTCTATTAAGAGAGACACTGACAAAGTACTTCTTGAATAGTACCACATGGTGTTCTAACACTGAGAGAAGTACTATCAGCCAAGAAATAAAGCATTTCAAATATTTACACACAAATATGCAAATGCTGTATGCCTATACAACTCTTCTGCTATGGTAGGTGCAATACATTAAAGATTTTGTTTCAATAAAATTGCTTTCTTCTCAGATATAGAACTGCCAGCCAAAGGAACAGAAGTCTTTCCCTTAGCTATATGTATGCTGAATTGCAAACACAAGCACAGGCATTTCCCCAGTTTCCCACCAGTACTGTTATCCACACAGCCCCATAAACAATGAATCCAAGGACAGACAGTCAGGCGCTGCCTTATTTTTAATTCAACAATTTATTCTGTAATGATAGCTATCACATATTTTTCAGATTTTGGAGCATGATCTGCAAACAAGAAAGTGCTTCCAAAAATTAGGATATAGGTGTTTAAAGTGTTTCATAAGTCTTGTAGTTTCATTATCAAGATAAACATGCAAAAAGTAGTGAGCAAGCACAGCTGATGAATTTTGAGAGCACAGACATTCAGATCTGATCTGTATCAGGCACTTTTGCCCAAATAGTGCCTTTCACAAATACAGGGTAAATAAAGGAGATGACATACTTTGTTAATACCTTCCAGAGCAAGTTTTCTACCTACATGCTTTCTGTATCTACTTCAGAGCAATTTAGTTCAGAATCTGTTCAATGATGTTATTCAAGAGGATTTTGACTGTCAATTGAAAATCCAAAAATCTTGGAAAGGGGTTGCTATTTTAGCTTTTTGAAACTGTTAGATAGGACTTAGCATATCCCATTGATCTTCATGACATTCCTGCTTGACCATATTTCTCCATGCTGTCAGAGTGCTACAGAAGGACAGTAAAACCATTCAGTGTATCACCCACTCCTTCCAGTCTTGCACTTGAAAACTTACTGAGCCTGCACTCCATCCCATCACCCAGGTCATGAACGAGGGTGTTACACAGTGCTATCCCCAGTACTGACACCTAGAACACAGCATCAGGGACTGGCGTCTGCCTGGACTGACCACAACACTTAGAGCCTCAGTAGTTCAAGCAGACTTCAGCCCACCTCATTTTCCTCCTGGTACAGCCTCCACTCTTTTGATTTTAGTAGTAAGATAATCACAGACATGACATCTCGAGGTATCTATGTATTGAAAGCAAGATGGTTACAGTGGGATTTTGGAACCAACAGGCATGATGAAAGTGATTACTTCCAGTAGCAGCTATGCAAAAGATACATTTCCAATTAAGAATTTGCCATTCATATATGATACTAACTTCCCAGCAGTGCTCGTTCATTTTCCAGATTTTGCCTATATGGAAACCTGCTGTGCCCCAAGGAGTTGCTGAAAGGGGGAATTTTTACCTCAGTAACTGTTTAGATTTTCTATTTTAACTAAGAAATGCATATGATCTAAAAAGAACAAAAACTTTCGCCCAGGTATATTTTTTCACCTGAAATTTTATGTTGCTTTTAAGAACAAGATCTGATTTTCTAAGCAATTGATAAATAAATAAACGACACCAAGTGTCAGCTGTGACTTTTCAAATTTATTGGAAAAAAGTTCTTCCAAAATACAAAATGGTTTTGCACTGAACCCTTCCTTGGCTCTGATATGAACTAATTATTTATATGCACATGATCTTTTTTTTTTTTTTTTTTCTTTTTTTTCCTGAAATTTATAGCTAATGATCTAAAGCTTCTGTACACAGGAATTACATGAAATCTTGAGTTGTTCTGAAAGATCATTTTGCATGCATATCTAGAGAGATTTCCAAAATAAATTAACAAATTTAAATCTTGCACACAACGCCTTTGGGTTTTTGAGCATTTCTATTGTCTTAGCTTTGTGCAGGCACTGAAGTACAAGAAAATGTGAATAATCCACAGGGAGTACTGGAAAGAGATAAGAAAAGACAGAATGGTTGGCTCAGAAAAAGTCAAAATCACCAGCAATAATAATAATAATAAAAGCTGGAAAAAAAATAGCAGTGGCAATAGTTTTTAAGTACAAAAAGACATCTATAGGGAGGAAGAAAATTATCAGATTATCTGTTTCCTATACTGTAGCGGATAAGAAACAAATCACACATTCCAATTTCAGCATGAAAGATTTACATTAGTCATTAGAGCACACATACTAATGGCTGTGCCAGTAAGCACTGGAATAGGCTGCCTGTGGCCAACCTATATATCCTCCTATACTTCAGCCTGCCACCTCTCAGGATTTGCCAAGCAGCAGCTGCAAAGAAATGCAAGTGAGTTTGTGGACACAGCATTCAGTACAACCATAGCGCAGCTACAAGGCAAAGGCATTCACTGATGGTCAAAAGCAAAAGCAGGTCTGTGACAAAGGGATCTGGATTAACATAGCAGATCCATTCTTTAACTTTTTGGATTCAGGGATTTTCTGCTTCTGGTAAAGGACAGGTTTGTAAATATTAGAGCACTTTTTTTTTTTCTTTTTTTTTTTTTTCATTAAAATGGTTTACTCAGTTTTAAAGGCATTATATTATGGTGATATTTAGCCATTATTTCCTTGGGAAATGTTCAACTTCAAATATATTTCAGTGTAACAAATTCAAATCCCTTTAGTAAATATTCCGTACAGCTTGTCCATATTATCTCAGAACTTTGGACACATTTAAAAGTTTCTCCACTTTGATGTACCTTCATAGCCCTATTTTCAGAATGTCAGTAAGTCACACAAAGATAATGTTAATTCAGAGAGCAGGGAAAATCACTTTAGGACATTTTAGACTGGATTTTCATTACATGCTCAGTCATATTTGAAAAAAAATTGCAGTGTACAGCAGCTGTGGTTCAGGTTGTAAATACAGTGAATAAAACTGTCTTGACTACAGGTAGGAATTAATCTGAATAATCTCAAATTTCTGTAGCACACTACAAGTCAATGACACCTTTTATTCACGTGAGCATATACACATCTGTTTGTTTATGGAAAACTGCTCATAAAACAAGGTTCTCATAATGGTGTATTATTTGCTACAGAGGGAAATTGTCCTTTTAATCCATGTGAATCTCCATGTTCACGATATTATTCTTAATCTAAAAATCTTTCTTTATCACAAGCAGTGAGTATCCAATCAAAATATTGAGATACTTGAAAAAACAGAGAAAGAAATAATGCATATTTATGAAACATGGGAAAAAGAGCTTTAACAATTTTCTTCCAAATCTGCTTAATTTCATAGTCTACTCTAATTACAAACATATTAGTATTGTTATCCAAATGAGTATTTGCCATAATGGATACAAATCGTAACCATAATTGACCAATAACTACGTTGAAATTAAGTACTGAGAAATGAAAACACATTTTAAAGTTATCTTTAACAGATAATTGCCTTAAAAAAAAAAAAAAAAAAAAAAAGTTCATAGATCCTTTATGGAGCAATTGAGAAAATGGCCTTAAAATTCCATTAGCTTAGTAGACGTTACTCCTTCCTCGCTCCCCATAGAGGGATGTAAGCGAGAATTATACAAACCGAGCATCAAAGGCTTTTGTTTTCGTGTCCTACCACTGAATTCTGTATTTTGTCCATTTAAAATTCTACATACAGCAGTGACAGAGCAATTTTACTGTGAAGCACGTGAAATCACCGAAGGTCGCTCTCAGAAGGACTTTTTATTTAGTGTTTATAAACAAGTTTTCTATTTAATATTTCTCTGCATGAATCTGATCCCTAATTCAGCCAAAGCTCTGAAGCTCACACATTATCCTGCTGCCCTTGGCAGCAACCAACAACTTACTGGAGCCCACTGAGCAAATCTGGTTCTGTCTTTCAGACCAATGGATGGGGTTATCCTGGAGGAGCTGCTTCTTACATAATGTAAACAGTAACATTGCTCATGTTGTCCAAAATAAGAGCACAAGAACTCAGTTGAACTACATACAGCAAAGTGCAGAAACAATTACCATGGAAGCTGGTACTTTAAGGAACTTTGCTTCTTTTAAGAAACTATTCATGATGTTACTGACTTTTAGCTCTGGTCACTGCATGCTCTGTTTATTTCCGCAACTGAAAGTGTATTCTATTCACAAACGACTATTCCTACAGGGTAGTCATATGAAGGTCCAGAGAAGTGACAAATAGTTAATGTCACAAGATTCATCATGAAATATCTCAGGATTTAGAAATTGCTATTTATGGTGGATTCAGCTCTAATCAAATGATATCAGCTATTCAAATGTAGTACAAATCCACTCTGAGTGTTTCTTAATCAATGGATTGACAAGACCCCAAGGAAGTTGCAAAAGGCAATCAGCACATGCTGGCAGGGAACTGGAAATGTAATTACAATCTAGGAACATTTCAGTGTGTCCTTCAAAGTGAAACAAACTTTTGTCATCTGTATGATGCTCCTCCTGCAAATAGAGATACAGAATCCCCATTCTTACATATTTTCATGTTAGCTGTCTAGTTGTGAAATTAGAGATGAAAAAGAGAGAAATTAATTTTGAATAAAAGTATGCTCTAATTACTGGTACTAAATTACTGGTACTACATGACTGGTATTAAATATCAGGAAGATTTGAGAATGCAAAAGTGGTGCTCCCAGCCCCAATTATTAGGCCTATGGGTCTGATGGCACTAACAAACAACTGAAATATTAATCTCTCATTAAAAGCAAACAAACACAATGATAATATTGTTCTTATTTATTTCATGGAATTATGTATATCAGTGGGAAGGTTTAAGGTGTTTTCTAAGGAAGCTGAACTACAACCACAAAGATGAGGAGAGAATTTTGTAATGTATGAGTCCACAACCCACCTCCTGTGGCACTTGAATTCCATCACGCAACTCAATCACTTGCAAGACCCTTTCCAATTGTGACACTGCTTTCAGTGATACAATAATAATTTTAAAAGAGATAAAGATAAAGCTTGTTCATGCTGAAGATACAAACTTTCAGTAACTCAAATCTTCTGTATTCAAATACATTTTTCCCTTTTTTATTCCTGATTATTGTATGGCTCATTAATGGAAAGAAAACCCAGCATGACATGAAAAATCACTCTAGCCTGATAAAATGAAGCAAAGCTGTGTTCAGCCACAGAAAGAGCTTAGCTGGCTGCTAACTGACTGCTGAACAGTAATTACTTCTATTTATTACAAAACCTATTTTATGATTTTAACGTTTACAAAAATTAGATCTCTGAACAAGAGAGATGCTTTTCTACTGAGAGGAACTCTTTTTATTTAGAATTTTCTTTCATACATGCATTGGAGAGATTTGAGGGCAAGAAAAGCTTCAATTTGCTCCACATCCAAACTCATGCCTAATTAGGATAACCTGCAAACTAGAGATTATTAAACAGAGATCTAGCAAATGAAACAAACAAAGAGGGAGAAAAAAGTATTGTTTTTCACCTGCTTGTTTTCAGTTATATTTCTGGAGTTAATTTTTAACGAGTCAGATTTGTTATCAGTTATTTTACTGAGAAGTCCCTGAAAAAATGAGCACCAAAACCACTGAGGTAATACATAAAAACTTTCACAAAATCACTGAAGGAAAACAGCAGATACTACACATTCAGAAAACAACTAGGGATGCTCTAAATCACAGATTGCTCCAGGCTCAATTCAGTCAATGGCTGTGGCATGATTGGGAACCCATAAGAACGTCCCTAAAGACTAAACCAGAAAAGGGTGAGGAGCCGACTGCAGAGCCACAGATGGGAGCTGGGAAGCCCTGTTGTGTCTCCAGCAAAATTAACTCCAAGCCTTCCCAGCTGGCTTCTAAGGAAACTTGGAAAGCAGGCCCTAGTAGAAATGCCATTTCTTGTCAGCTTCCCTGAAAATAATAAGCAATAGCAAATTTTATTTTCAATAGCCAAGCAAAACTCTGACTGCAAAATGTCCTGGTTTTGTTTGACTAGAAATGAGATTTTTGTATAAGTTAAGTGCTGCTGGTTGAAGAACTGATTTCATTTCCTCAACCCCTCATTTTATGTAAATCAGGCATCTTTTTAAGTTTTGCAGTCCTTTTTTTCCTTTAATAAATACTTGTAAAAAAACACACACTCCCCACTTGCACACATTTTAATGGCAACTAGCAAATTTTGGAGCTTGGTTCTCCATTTGTTACCAGGGAAACTGCACTGATTTAGAGAGATTCACATGCAAATGGCTTCCTAATCTGCTCTGTCATAAGAACACAATCTAGCACTCAACTAGTAATATGCATTAAAATGCAAAGCCAAGGATTATCAGTGAATTCGGTCTTAGTTTTCACTCTGTTTGGTTCTTATATTCATCACAGTAACCTGCAATGAAACTGCTGCTATATCACTCTGATCTGGTGAACAAAAGGCTGGTACCTACAACGTGCCACCAAGCAAGCAAGGACCAAGCCTTCCCTTCCACACAGAGTCATCCTGGGGCAGGTACATCCAGCCCTGGCCTGCCCCTGGGATTAAGGCTAACTGTTCTGACAATGTGCAGAACAGCAAGAGAAATGTCAGGTTTGAAGTCCTCCAAGCCCAGTATCAGAAACACTATCTACTTTACAGGAGAGCTCTTGCTCCCTCAGGGTGAGGTGGTGGGCATTCAGTCAGTCCCACACTGTTAACTGCAGACAACCCGTGGATCTGCATGGTGGAGCACCAGAGGCCGAGCTGCTGGCTGAGGCCAAGCCTCCTGAAAGCCCACGCTGTGGTAGCTTTGGATACGCCTTGTGCCCGAGCCAGCAGCAGTAATAACTTCATAGCTTGCTGATCTCAGCAGACATGTACCCTGAGGGAACACGATATTTACATTAGAGAATGACACAGGAAGATTGCTTCATGTCACAACAGCATTATAGAAACCTGTCTACTCCTACCTCCTTCCACTGAGGAGAGGATGTGTTATCAGCCTCAGCTCCTGGTTAAGTGATACTCCATCTTTGCCTTGATAGAAACTTGTCAGAACCTGACAATATGCATTTAGCATTTGATTACATCACCCACTGGTCATTAAGGAAACCACAGTTGCATCTTCCTGTTACAACCTATCTGATTAAGTTATACAATACATCCTCCAGCATTACTCACGTCCATATACTCTAGGAGCTAATTTCCTTTGCTGCACGTCATCCGGTTTTTATTAATGCCTCCTCTGAAATGAACTTTGGACTTCTATTTTTTTCCTTCTCCAACCTTCTCACAGTTCAGCCTATTTATCATGGACTTTTTTTTTCTGAAGAACATACCAGTATTTAAGTACACTAATAAATTTTAATTCTTACTTTTATTATAAGTAGGTTTAGTCTTAATTTAGCTGCATCTTTTCCTTTTCTTTTTCAGTGAGATGATTAGTGCACAAATATTTAAGCAAATTCAGTTTTGAACTATGGTTGACAGGAAAATTTTATAACATTTTAATTTGCACAGATATAACTGCTGATATTAAGAGGGAGATCAGCCAGCAGTTTAGAGTAAGGATTGAGAGCATGCATCCTGTCACTGTGATGTGGCACAGGTAGCAGAAAAAATATTGTGAGTTCAGTGTTTTCACTACGTTTCTACTAGTTTAAAAATACAAAGCACAGACAGAAGGAAATATTTCAAATTGATCAAGTCACTGTGCATTTAAATGTACCTGAAAATACTCAAAAACTTGAGACTGCATCTTCCTTTGCTAGAATTGCAGCCTAGCATGCTTTTCAGCTCAATCAGATTCCTACCAGAGTTAGGATCACTCCCTGGATAACCTCAAAGGCAGGAGAACGCTCATGGTAAGAATCACAAACAACAGCCTGAGCCACCCTTCATTAGGATGAGAGAGAATTCTGCTCTGGAGGTAGCACCATTGTCCTGACTCTGCTTTCAAACCTTCTTATGACAAAACTGATGAAAAGTTTTCACAAACACAGGGGGAAAAATTGATATCATTTGCCCATGTCAAATCATATATGGCAGAATACATGCCTGCAAGGTTCCACATATACACACCTTAGCTTTAACATTTCTGTTAAATTTAATCTCTTTTGAGCTTACAGTTTTGAGCAGAGTTTGAAGCAGACTCTCTCCATTAAATTCATAATCTAATCTCCTTCCTCCTTTCCATAAAAATGGCAGAAGTGAGCAGAGAGCATGGCAAAATATGCAATAATTGGACAGATAAGTTCATATGCTGTGCGCACTATAAGTAGCAGTGAAGAGGAGAACAAGGCAAACTTGGAAGGTTCTTGAAAAAGAACTTAATAAAAGATAAAATGCTTTGAAGTGTATTAAGTATTTCAGGATTATTTAAACATCTCTCTGGAAGTGAGCATGGCCCAATTTAGCCTCCCTTCCTTCTGCATAATCCCTTTGCTATCCTGTTATTTCAGTTAATTCCAAATGTATTGGTTCCTAATTGCAACTAAAATTATATTTAAAATACCCTGAAAATAATAATTGCTAGCATAATATATCAAGTTTATATTATTATTTTCAACATGTTCACACAGCATTGCTAGTATATGCCGTCTACAGAGCTCTACATGGTTGAAAATAATTTGCATAACATGACAACAGTGAACAATTATTCTAGCAGAACTATGAGCAAATATGGTCTTCAGTGATGAAAACTGCCTGAACATACTTTATCTCATTAGTGTTGAATTAAGTAGGCTTTATTTATTCATATGACATTAATGATTATATAGAGCCTATAACTGTCAAAGTCTCAGAAATTCTTAGTGCACTATGGCAGGGGGGAGGGTTTCAGTAGCTCTGTGACAGAGAATAATATAAAGTTTGCAGTCTCACTTGCAAACACTGTACTAATTTTTATTCTCAGCCTGAACTTTTAGATTCATAAAACTTCAGCCTTATTTTTCCCCCTACAGCCATAGAACCATTCAGTTTGAAATACGAAAAGTACATCCATAATGAAAGGCTTACGAATGATGCACTCTTCAACTGAATGATTGCTGTATGATTCATTATGTTCAAAACCAACAGCAGATATTATAAGGATACCATTTATTATATGATTACTATTATCAAATTATTAGTACTTAATCTCAATGCATTTCGTATTCTGCTTTTTCTTTGGCTCCTTTCTAAAGAAATATTGCGTGGATGTTACAACAAAAAAGAAAAAAGAGGGAGATGAACAAGATTAATATTTCTTAGGAATGTATGCTATTACTTTGATTTGTGAATGCACATGAGTGAAAAAAAATCTGCAGGTACATTACTCTACTGGGTATACATGCATTAGAATTTAGCCTAAAGAAGGAAATTACTAACAAAGTATGAGACTTAAATATGCTTTCAAAAAGGCTTATTTTAGTAGATCTAAGTGAATCGTATTTTTACACAATATAAAATATCGCTGAGAGATGTTTAAGTGTCAACTAATTCCTGAGATAAGTAACATTATGATGGTTAAATAGAATGAAGAAACAGAAAACCAAGTTTGATGCATTTCCATGTCAATGCGGAACACCAGAATCTTTTCTCAGCTGAATAAGTGAGGGCAGATGCTTCTAACCTGCAAAGCTCTTTTTGTCAACGAGTGGAAGTGATAGTACTGGAGATATACTGTAAAAAGGGATTCAGGGACCAGTCCACTGCTACAGATGCGAAATGGTAACCTAGCCTTGCTCTCAGCTAATAGTTGCACCTATGACTACGGCTGCGGACAGTCAAGTATCCGGACAGAGTAGCTGTTATATAACCTTTTCTGCTTCAACCCCTTTAAGGGGTTGATGAAAAATAAAGTTTACAAAGTGGCATCAACTTTTTAGAAAACCTAGTACATCAATCACATCAGACAACTATCAGCAAGTTTAATAGCAGAGAGGCAAATTACAGCACCTCACAGAAGACTTCAAAGGGTTTTAATGGTAAATGTGAGCTAATGCTCCCAGCCACGAAAAAGCACTTTTTTTTAATCGCTTTAATAGATGAAGGAACTGGAATACAGAACAGGCATGCTATCACTTGGACACTGTTCACCACTTTAGAATGCTGAATATTGGAAATCTGTCTTAAACTATCAAAATTAAAAAGAAAAAAAAAGTCAAGAACCAAAATACCACAACTCTCCCCAAAAACCCTGGGTTTTGGGCAACTATTGCATACAAACACAGTGCAAAATGAATGTTGGTGACTGGAACACTTTTCACTGTTTCCAGGCAATGTTATGTATTACCAGAGGTCTCTTTCATCACACTGATATAGACCAGCAAGGTTATATACAAACATACGTGCACACATAACCCTGTATTCATGTCCATAACATATTAATATTCATATTAGTAAATCTATATAGAACTATTTGGTAGCATTTCTGGAAGTTTAATTTAAATTTAAACACCTAAAAAATAAATTTTATCCAATTGCATCAAACGCAATGTGGAATACTGAAGAATTTGTAAACATTGAAACTGATCTTTAATTAGGTGTGGATTCAGAGAACTAGCAGCATTTTGTAAAAATGAATTCCAAAGTGTTCATTAGCTGAAAGCAAATCAGCACAGAGCAAACAAGGGCTGAACCATATGTCTTCTCAATTTTAGAACAGATGAAGAGAAAGAGGAAAGGAGAAGGAGGACACAGAAAGTGTTTTTTTAGATTTATGGAGAAAACTATGGATTGTTTTTCACAGTAGTGATGAGATTGAAGAGTCTCCAATGGACGTTGTTTGGCTGAGTTCCTGTTAAAATAATTAATTGAACGCTGCTAGGATGGTATAGTTATTGACATATTGTGGCACCAGGAGATTTGGACAGGCATTCTTAATTATTTATAATCCAAGTAAGTAAATACAATTAAATAACATGTATTTGTGTGAAATTCAAATTGAGTCTCTGAGGTACGTAAGATCACCTTTGCTTAAAGTTGATCTGTGCTTACAAAATGATGACTTACATAAACTTTTACAGACCTACTATTTCACTGAATCTGAAATATCCTAGTTGTAGAGGTTTGGAAAATAGTAAGAAAGAATATTTTAAAAGAAATCCAATTAGCACAAAATTCCAATTCTATCAAGAGAAAAACAAAATATGTGGGAAAGACAAAGAAATGAATGAAACAAATGAGATATCTGAAGGTTATACCTAAAGTTTTTATTCAATATGTATGCAGTTTTTGTTTTCTTTTCCATTCCAAAGTTTCTCAGGCATATTATTCCAATATAGCACCAAGAGACGGAGTGTCTTATGCCCAGTCAGGCAGTTTCTTTTTCCCCAGAATGAATTACATACATTCACTGCCCTGAGTCATTCCCCTCAGAGGATGCAAGATTGACTTAAGAATCATTATTTCACTTTTTTTTTTCTCCTTTTCTTTTTTCTTTTATTGTTCATATTTGCTAGTTCCTTTGGGTAATTTCAAGACCAAGCAATACTTTTTTTTAATGACAGCTGACGTTCTTAAGTTATAACCTCCCTCCATGACATGAAAGTTTCTGAAGAACATTATATATCGTGAGATCTAAAATGAGTAATCAAATACAGTAAATGTTTAAGCTTTCTTCTTCAAACACAAAAGTCATTTTATTTAGCTAAAAAAAATCTGTTAAAGAGAGAGAAGGTGGTACACGAAAGAGGGATGCCCTTACTGTAATGTTATTAATTTTGGTCTAATTCCAACCCAAAGTCCACTGAAGTCAACGCAGAACTTTTCATTAGCCTCATCAGAATATGAATCCAGTTTCTATTGAGGCAACTGGGGACTTAAAAGACAATCTCCATGTCTCAGGATACTGGTTCTTCCTCTTCCTTTATCCAAGGAGATACACTTTCCTTTGCCTTTCTCTCCTGCCTAATGTATCTAAAGAAATCCTTGTTTTTCACATCCCTTGCCAAGTTCAATTCTACCTGTGCCTTGGCTTTCCCGAATCCATCCCCACTTCCACTGTGTATACTTTTCCTTTTATTCCCTCACCTTGACCAGAAGGTCCATGGTTAGCCATGCTGGCTTCCTGCCTTGTCTGCCTGATTTCTTATTCTGGGGGATGGAGAGCTCTTGCACTCTCAGAAAGGCAACTTTAAAGTGCTACCAGTTCTTTTCACTTCCTTTGTCTCTAAGAACAATTTCTCAGGGGATCTCAGGGGATCAGATAATTTCTCAAACATCTTGAAGTCTACTGTCCTGAAGTTAGAGGTTCTGACTTCACTCTTTGCTAGACCCACATTACTTAAGATCATGAACTTGACCAGGGTACAATTGCTACAGCCCAGGCTGCTTTTCTTCAGCAGTTTCCATTTTACAGTAAGCCCTTCTCATCACTTTTTGTGTTATCTGACAGAGTGGTTGAAAGTAAGAAAGGGTCTGTTCAGAGAGTTGCAAAGTCAGGTTACATATTCTCAGGCTGATACAAGTAAAATAGCTAAACATTACCATATGGATTTGCGACCTTATTAGGCATGAGCTGAAGAAAAACAAAGAGCATAAAGACCAAACTGGAGAGAGAATTAAGATAAAAAAATATTTAAGAAAGGCACGAATCAATCACATTAGCAGAACAGAAGATATACTAATGAAGGGGAATACAGCAATTTTCTAAAGCTAACTTGAAATGAGATTACTGTACAACAGACTTTGGCAACTATTCTAGATCCAGTTGTACATTCATACAAGCGTAGTTGACTGTATTAGACCACTGCATGAATTTTCAGGTACCTTGGCACTCCATTATGGGCCAGGACCTGGGGATAATCTCTTCATGAGTTCCCCTCCCCAGTCGCTGTGTTTGGGGTTACTGGGAGCAGCCAGCATTTGAAATCAGAGAGCTCTGCACAGCCAGAAAGGGAGAAAGCGATGACAAATGACAACTGGCTACAATGACAGAAAAGGTGAGTGCACAACTAAACAAAGGAATCAGAAAAATAAAATGACATGTGTAATGCTATGAACTAAGGCACCTAGGGGAAAATAATGGAAAAGGAAGTAGTTTGAAAACATTGCCCAGTTTGTGATCTCATGGACATTAGCTGAAAGCCTCAGTGGGGAGATACAGGCACCTCTTACTTGCTCATTAAAAGTACTATGTGCAACGGAACAACCAGCTTACTCTGGAATTTTCTTGAGCAGCCCACCAACAAGGTGGAGGTAGTTTTGTACACTGGGATTAGATACGAAGAAAAAATTCTTTCTAGTGAAAACTCTACGGTTTCATCCAAATTGAGGTGGAAGATGAAAGGGCATTTCAGGGGAGTGTGGCTGATCTACATCTATATAGTCAATATTGATATATAGGAATAGATCTTCAAACCCAGCTCAGAACTGAAGACTGAAGGACTATCCGCTGCTCTGATCTTGGGGCTGTTGTTATTATTTAACTGCTGGAGCACAGGACAGGGACATGTTTCCACCTCCAGTCCAATGGAGAATACATGTGAGCAGGAATGTAACATACAGTCATAGAACAATTCTCCTTAGCACTTACATTACTTCCATAAATTATGATGACCAATTTGTGGTTGTATGATATAAAGATAAAATAATAGATCTGGGCCATTCCTGTGCCTTGTTTTTCTACAAAAGAAAGAGTGCAAAAAATGCACTGCCAGTGCATGTCTGTTCCTTCTGAGATTTCTATTTGTACTCTCAGCACTTGTCTATATTTTATACTCACTCCTGAGTTATTTGCTGACCAAATTCTTAAGCTGTAGAAGATGCGACAGCAAGACCTGGCAAGTCTAGGATTCCTAGCACCATCCCCAGACTCTGTGGTCAAACAGGAGTTGTTGTCAACTCCATTCATCTCGCTCAGATTTCATGTCAGGTCCCCTCTGGGGCAGACACTGTAGCAGTACTGCCTTCGTGCCACTGTACCAGACAAAATCTTCTGAAAATACTCCCTTTGATGTGTAACCAATGGAGAGCACAGGGTCTGATTTCAGTTAAGCTTGTTGTAAACTTTAGCAGGTTTAGCTCCGGAAAGTAAACAAAACTGACAGCATACAGGTCAAATATCAGTTTGGAAAGGTTACTGTAAGGAAAATACTTGTGAGAGTGGAAAGCTGCAAATATTATGGATTTATCAAGCAGATACAGAAGCTCCTACTAAGCATCCGTGCCTAAAAGCTTTGCTGATGAGGAACAGATATTATGGAGAATGAATCATAGAATTGCAGGGGTCAGAAGGAGGCACAGAGGATAGCTGAGTCCAACCCCCTGCCTGCTAAAGCAGGTTCCCTACAGCAGATCACCCAGGTAGGCGTCCAGGTGGCTGTGGAATAACTCCAGGGGAGTTAACTCTATCACCTTCAGCCCAGCTCCATCTGATTGACTCTTACTCTTTAGATATATATAAACACTGATAAATCTCCTCTCAGTCTTCTCTTTTCCATGCTCAACAGTCCCAGGTCTCTCATCCTAATTGCAAGTAAAGCCAATTTTTGGAACTATGATTCCATGATTTGTAAGCACTAGTAGAAATTTATACTTAAACCACAGGAAGAATAAAGATAAAACATAATATAACTCAATGAAAGCAGACAAATAGATGTACTGCAAGAAAAACTAAGCACTGATCAAATCTGTTTTTCATATGTGCATTAATGTAATATTTTATGTCACCCAATTTTAGACCTACCAAGATATATTTACACATTATGCATACAAAGGATGGACAGTAATTATTCTAAAGTCACACTATGCATTGAGATCAAAAGTGAGGGGAGCAGGCTGCTGCTCTTTTGTCATTCTCAGCCGATATTTAACCAGCTGACTCTTTAAGGTCTCCACAACCTCCCTAAGGCCATGTCCTGCAGTGCTGTATGGTAGATGTCACACACAGTTGGCTCTGTTGGCTTTTTGTTTGCTTATTTTCCCCTAAGAGTAATTCTGATTTTTTCTGTTCACAGTTTAAATCCTCTACTGCTTGTATTTTAAGTCACAGACACAGGGCTGTTTTTTTCTTCCTTGCAACAATCTTTCACATACTTGAAAACTGTTACAATGACTCCCCACGATTTTCTCCTCTAAAGGCTATATACCACCGCAATTCCATTAATCTCAACCCTGGATTGCTCTTCTCTGGACATTCACTGATAAATGCACACCCTTCTTGAAGCAAAACTATTGTATTTTTACACAGGAGCACCTAATGAGAGTACGCAGTCCATGCCCTGTTAATATGACCAATAAGGTAGTTATTTAGTTTTCTCTCAGCAGTATGTCAGTGCTGACTCACATCCTGCTCGGAGTGCAGGAACTGAAGTTCTATCCCTTTATTGACACATGGTGTCTGGATAAATCTCACATCAGGCAAGAGGACACGCTCCAGACCAGATTTTCTTAGGAGTTTAGTTTTAAATTCCGTCTCAGAAGAGAGCTTGAATTTTGCCAGATACAGAAGAGAGAACTGGGAAATTAGACCAATAAATAAGCAGAGTCCCAGTACAACTGGTTTACCAGATAGTTTTTTGTTTGTTTGTTTGTTTGTTTGTTTGTATGTTTGTTTTTTCCCAACCTGGAATCAGCACAGCCAAAGCAAAACCACTCCTTTAAAGCACCACCTTAACAAAAAAAAAAAGTGCCTTTGGATGGGCCATATTCACAAGCAATAACATCCTACTTCATAGAACGGCTGAACGTGAAACTTCCCTCTTCTCTGTTTTGAGAGGAGGGAAGACTAAATTATGAATAAACTGAACATTATTCAAGTTTATGAGAGAAAAAGGAAATCTGGTGGAAAATTTATTGGCATACAAATTTGTATTTATGCAAATGCACATTTTCAGAAAGAGCACAAAGAAAGAAAAGGGTGCCCTCAAGGCAGTATCAGTTGTCAGAGGGAATTATGTGATTTATAGGAGCTCTCACAGCTGGGGCAGGTGGCACAAATACATTTATAGCCATCTTCCCAGCAGAACAGGTGTGCTTTGTGAATAAAGTTAATTTCAGACAATTTCATTAGACATATTTTCATGGTTAGGGCCATGATTCATCAGATCACTTTTTCTGTGATTACATGTGCATAAATGCCTTACTGAGTCAAGTTACCACATTCAGAGTGGAGTTCAGGACTGGAGTCAACAGCCACCCTGCCTTCACTATGAGACAGGAAGGAATTTTACATGATTTATTACAAGATCTACTCAAATGCTGTATATTTATAATATACAGATATTTGTTCAAACTTTGGTCTTGAAAGAATGAAGAAGGATTTTGAATTTTGGTTCTGATAGTCTATTTTCTAAAATCACATGCAATGGTTAAATTAAATGTTTGGGTATGGGATTCAGTGGAATCCAATTTGATAAGCAATCAGGCTAATCTATTCTCTTTCAGTATATATTAATATCTTGATCTGTAAAGAAGCAGGGTGTTTGTAGCAGTTAAGGACAGTCCAGGTATACTGAAATTTCCTTTATGACCTCACTCTGGGCAGTGAGCTGCAAAGCTGCCCTGCTGCTACTACTTATGTTCACAACTTCTAACACAGGAGTTGTGCCTCCCAGGAGTAGCACCAAACTAGACAAACACAGAGCAGAATTTGGCTGCCACTGCAGGTCACACACCACTGCCAAAGGCACATTTGCCACACTACTGTGACTGGATGTCTTATGAAAAGCGTTGATGGTGCTGTTCTATCTCCAAGCATTTTTGTCCTTTTAACCTACCCCAAGTTGTGGAAAAAAATATCTTGGAGATACTGATAACTTAGTCATTTCCAATAAAATAGAGAAAACCTTCCGAAGATTTTAAAAATATACTAACAACCTCAAAGTATTCCTTTATTATTTTTTCCCAGCTTTTTATCTGAAAGACAATGGAGAATTCATCTTTTCCACCAGTTTCCATCTCCTCACCGCTAGAATGAGCTTACAGCAGTCCTGACAGTTTGCTGATTTTCTCCTCTATGTGCAAATGTGATAGTATAAGGAACGTCTCAACAGATGTCCCCTCTGAAACTGGTCTGACTTCTGAGGGGTCACACAAGACAACAGAGCAAGAAAAATTGCAAGCTATTGTACCAATGTATATCACACAAAGATAAACTCATATTTTTCACAGGGGTAAAACTAGATCTAAGATATTATCACTGTATACCTTCCCTACAATTATTCCATCACAGCAAAGCCTTTGAACTTGAAATCTCAGCTGCCTGTAGGGATCCAGTCCTTGAGAAGGACACTGATCTGCTCCAAATTTATCCAAACCCCAGATCCACTTATTCATAGCCCAAAGCCCTAAGAGTAGGCACACTAGCGCTAGTACTGAGGCAGCTCTCCATGGTGAGACTGCTTGCAGAGCTCTGGAGCTTTGCAGCCCAGGTGCTCTCTGGATCCTCCCTGTTCTTGCAGTGGTTTATTGGCTTTTTTTTCAGAACACTGTCAAAATTTTGGACAGCCTGAACTCGGCAGCTAATTCCTTCAGGTGGGATATGGTTAGTAGATAGCAGTATAAAGTGTTATAGAGCTTTCTTGCTAAAAATGCAGATAGGAACAACCCATGAGTACAATTATTTCTGTCTCATTTAGCTGAGTCTGATGTGAGACAACATCTCTGAGATATTCCCCACTCTGAACAATGTTTTTTGTGTTTTGTTTTTAAAGGAAGACATTTTTGTCATTACTTAAAATTCCATTCTTTTTCTCAACCCAGAACAAGATAAATGGCCCATCAACCCAACAAGTCATGGAGAGATAATCAGCGCAGAAGGACTCTCAGATATAGTGAAAATGGGGCTACACTATGAGATTAATGGTACAATAAATGGCACAGTTTTACGATTCAAGGAAGATTTGCCCACACAGTAAACAATTCCAGCTCTGACACAAACCTACTTCTTCAACAGCCTTGCATTTTACAAGTAGCCCAGAGGATTCCACGGCGGCGCAGCCAAGTTTATGGTTTTACAATAGCAAATATTCAAGCACAGAATCTCCTCAAGTGTGTAAAAGTGCAATTCACACTTTGTGAAAACAGATTGTTCCTACCATGTATGCAGAAGTAACTGAGAAGATATGAAAGACTGGCTTTTCTGAGGGGATATCTCTTTTACAGGATAATAATTGACAAACATTATCCAGGTCAGCAATCATGAAGCTTTCATTCAGATCTCCTCCAAGAAAGAACATGTTTGGTTTTAGCTTTATTTTATTTCTCAGAAAAAAAGAATGCTATTTTCCTTTATAAACTGAAGCATATATTCAAGAGAGATATCAAGGATGAATGAGGATAAGGTGTTTCTACCTTGAGGCACTTCATTTCTGCAATGATCGGTGTGATAATAACACTGAGAGTTGTAGCAATAAATGCTACTCTGTTAGGGCACAAATGTGATGGCAAACAGTCATTGTACGTGTACAGTTTCCTACAGTTATTCTAACCTTTGTCATATGCTTTAGAGCCAGATTTTCTCTCATTTTCACTACACATACTTACTGTTTTTTTCTTTTGTTTTGTCTCTAACATATCCCTTCTGCTTCCAAGAAAAACACTGAATCCAGCTGCTTGGACCATAGCTCTTTTCACCAACTTATTTAGATATTTTTTTCCATACTTATTCTCGTTTATAATGACATCAGTACTGATAATTGTCAGGTGGGCCTTAAAATCCAACCAGAACTTTCAGTCACCTCTTCTGGACCATCTGAGTTAATATTTCATATATAAGATTTTGATAGCTAAGAAATCTTGCAGGAATTTCTAAGTCCAAGAATTCTCCTGACAAGCAGATACTTCTGAAATCAGGTCTGAAGTTACTGTCAGCTTTCCTGATAAATCAAGTTTCTAAAGATGAGAGGTTGCAGATAGTTCATAAGATACATCTCTACAGCATGTAACCCTTGGAGAAGGATATAGCTGAGATGAAAAAAGGTGTAGTCATTTTTAAAACTAAATTATTAGCAAACACATAAAATCAGCAAAATCCTAGCCAATGAGCAGCTCAAGTAAAAATGCTTCCAGAGCTTTTGTTCAGTCTTATTTATGCAAATGAAGCTATGAAACCAAATTGCTGAATGTTTTTGCTTGTCATTTTTTATACAGTCGGTTCAATGTAACTGATAAAATGACAAGCTTCTGAAAATGATTTATAGCGCAGACAAATCATATTTGAAATACATATATATACATACTTTCAGTATATTTTTTTCTTAATTTAGTGTTTAATCAGATGTACAAACAGGTTGTTTCTCTTAAAAGAGAAAGTAGATTTCAGCATGGAAGATGCAATCCAGATGCAACAGAATGCAACTGAATTCCAGGAAAGTATTTTGTATTTATAGGAAAGAGTAGTCTGTGTGTTTTCACTATGCAGTTTGAGTGGACAAAAAAAAAATTCTTCTGAAGCCTTTCAGTATTATCATCAAAAGGCAGCTTTTACAAGTGAAAAATTGCTTTCATCTATTGAAACGCTTTTATACACTCTGCAGATGAAGGTCAAAGTTGAAATATATCTTGCTATGTAATGAAGGCATAATAAAAATGTGAAGTCATAAAAGAGAAAGTGATTACAACCACTATAATAGATGTCTTGTTTACACTGCAGATTGCATTACATCATGCAAAGCTAAGCTGCGATATATGCCACTGCCACCTACTGCAGATAATAATGTTGATGTCTCTTGAGAAGTGAAATCTTCAAGAATACTATATTTATGAACAATATGGTACCCAGATAGTTGTTGGCCTGAAAAGTCCCTTGTTGTTAAACACAGAAATGTTCCACCTTGTTTCTATAGAAGTAACTGAGGAAAACAGCTTACAACACAAGTAAGTCAAAGGCTTATAGAAAGGATATGTTTGTAGTTGTAGGAAGAACTAAGTAAAGAAGTGGTACTCCCATGAACGTGATGGGTTACAGCATAGAGGAAGGGAATCTCATTTGTTTAGAGGTCAAAAGAGTCATCTGAATTCAGACAAGTTAAAATCAGTGTAAACTACTAAAGTTATATTGTAGTGAAATATATATATTTTTAGCCCTGCATATAGTTATCTTTAGGTACAGGAGGTATGCCTGTGTGTTTACATTTGGTAGACAAGGAAAAAATAAATTATTTATGCAGTTTTGTATAGAAGTGTGAAAGTTCTCAGTAACCAAGCTACCATGTGCACCAAGTTCTGATTTTGCACACACCACGAGAGCAAAAGATGGTAAACACCAAAGTGGGCTGGATGCAACAGATAAAGTAAGCAGCTGACTCCAGTACTATGTATCAGCTATTTATATTTTTGGTGAGCAGAGAAGATATTTGAAAAAGATAATTCTAGAGCACAGCTTGAGTAATTTCTTCTCTCCTCGATAGTTTTAACTTCACAGCATTCTTGCTTTGACTTCTTCTCTGTTCTGCCCGCTTTATGGGGGTTGTATTGAACCAACGCACTGGTAGCCAGTCAATTCTCATCACAAATCCTATTGTCTGGAATTGCTTGGGCAGTGAGAGAATTCAGAAGTGAGCCAGCCCTGAAGCAATTTTTGGGCAGTGTTTCCAGTAGATGTAAGCAGGAATTCAATGTCTGGTCTGTTAGAAAGACATTCTACCACTACAGTATTTCACACACACAATTTTGATTTTTAAATAGGTGTTAAAGAATGCTCACACAATAATATTTAGCTTTTTCTTCTTACTTAATCTCCACAGCTTCCCCCCATCTCCTTTCTAAAAAATAAAACTACAATAACAGCATAAATATGGAAAACTACAAAGATGCAAGATAAACTTCTAGCAGGGTTGGGGCAAAGATTTGCTTTAATATAAACCTCTCACACTGCTCCAGTCAGTTCAGCCATACTGCCCTTGAATTTAATCTAACGTCTTGTTACTGACTTCTACCTCCTGACTGATATTGTGCTACATTAGGCAAAGCAAGCACAAGTCATCTGCACAAACTTAGTTTTACTTAATTTCAATCAGAGTACATCATAGAGCATTGCAATTCTTACCTTAGTGTTACTAATGTACAAAAAGAACAGGCTGCATTAGATGGGAGAATTGTTGTAAACCCAGGGCTCAATATCCTAGTAGAATGTTCTCTCTGGCTCTCAATAGCCTTTCTCAGCAATGTCCAGCATTTATTTTGTAACCTTTCTCCCCAGCAAGGGGATGGCTTTGCAGAAATATCAGCACTGGCTCTAAGATCTCTGCACTCAACTGGAACCATCAGGCCTAGCATTAAGGGATGGTGCTGAAATTCTTTGTGAGGTCCTTCTAGAGTTCCGCCTTGCTAGCTGCATCATTTGACTCCAGAAAGACTTGGTTTTCTCTCCCTGTTTTCTTTCCCAGGTCACTGATGAGATATTGACCTAGATCTGGGGGACTTCACTGCTGATTTGTGTAAACTGTACAGCAATGTTTAAGCATTAGTACTTGCTTTCCACCTCTTCCTTCAATCTGGTGGACTTATTTTTTAAGTTTCCTTTAAGTCCTTTTGGAAATCCAGCTATGCTACATTCATGGGAATCCCCTTCATTCATGCGCTACTTAACTTGAAGAGGACATCAGCAGTGCAGTATTTCCCTCTAAAGAAACCACTCCAATTCCTTCGTAACAGACTGATTATTCACATTCTCAAATATGTTGTATTTTATATTCTACTTTTCTACCAGCCTTGGAAATAAGATTCAACCTGTTGTTTCCCATGGAGTGTCTTTTCAGAGGAGAAAGCCACGGGGAATTGCACTGGCAACCCACCATCCTTTGCATCATGGCTGTTTGCAATGGTCAGATAGAAACCTTGTGCAGCTCCTGCATAATTTCTTATTTGAGTTTATCTTGTGTGACTGCCATCCAATCTGGTGACTTATGGACATCTCATACATCTATTTGGTCAAACACTTCCTGTGTATTTATCCAAACTCATCTAGTTCCTCTGACCCCTACTCTATTTACTGGAAAGAATGGCACAGTTGTAGGAACCACCCCAATGTCTTCAACAGTGAAAAGTAATGAAATGAATTTACTGAACTTCTCCACTATAGTCTTATAATTCCCAAGTTCTTCTTTATTGTTTTGACATTAAGTGATCCCAGCTTTGCTCTACCTGACTCCTGCTTTTGACTACATTTGACCTGCGATGATTTATGGGTTTTCTAGTTTTTATCTGGATGAGCCCTGTATTTTTTAAAGGATACTTTTAAGACTTCCCCTGCGACAGCCTCCTTAGGGTCATGCTCCCAGGATCACTTTGATGGCTTTTGTTGTTGTTGTTGCTTTGGTTTTCTTTTTGTTTTATTTCCAATGTGATAGTTTACCTGGGATTCGAATAACAAAGCACTTTTGAACACAGCATGCTCTTTGCAGGCATCTTGCTTTTCAGATTAGTAGCTTATTTATTTGACTAATTGCCTCTTCTTTTTAATTTAGTTCCCCTACTCTAAACTTCAGTATTCACTGACTGGACTTATTCAGCCTGCTCTCTCCCACTGTGACATGAAACTGTGCTGTTACTGTGATCACTGCTAAAGGGGTTCTTCCTTTAATTCACCTTGAAGTAGATCTTTTGTATCATGATACAAAATCCAGAATGGTGTCTTTTTATTGAGGGTCTTAACGTTTCCATTCAACCATCTGCATGTCCAGAAATTTCCTCTCTACATCTCATCCTGATGAAGCATTGGCCTATCTGTGTCTGTGCAGAAAAAATATCTCACTATTATTCTGTGCCCTAAATTCCCAGCTTCTCTGATTTTGCTTCACATTCCCTGATAACTTTGTGGTCCTGAGAAAAGGTTTACTGTACATTTCTAGTTATTTTTATTAGTTATTTCCTATTATGTGTGGGCAGAAATCCTGTGAAAAGCCTTTGCAGTGCTCTTTTTCTGCAATATTTTTAAGCTGTTATATTTCTCACGCTGTGATACTCTCCTGCCTGTACATATTATTCTCTCATTCCTGCAAAGTTGGTAGCCTGGCAACTCTGTACCCCATTGATCACCATCCCATTGATCATCCTCCTTCCACTGTATCTGAGATATGTATCACAGCAGGCTCATTATCTGACACCCAGCTTTCCTGTTCACTCACTCTCTCACTTTTTAGGCTTATGACACTGGGACAGAAGCACTCAAACGTTCCACCCTTCCCCTGCTGTTTAATACTGCACATGTCAGTGCACTGAAAACCCTTCCCCATTACTGGTTTCATACTTTTATTTCCTTTATGGTCTTTTGAGAAGGAGCATTAACCACCTCCACTCCATGGGTTGTATCAGCAAACATAGGTGCTTCTCCTGGCTTTTCAGTTTCTCCCAGTTTCTGTATTAAGCCATGAGCATTCAAGTCAGAACATCTCTGCCAGAAACAAACATCCTTAAAAGGTACTAGCTTTCCTTTATGCCTGACAGCGGTAAATTCTTCAGAGTCTGCAACCAAGGCAAGCTGCCTCAAGGACCCCAACACTGCCCATAGAGGCCCCTGGCACTCCCCTGCTGCTCACACTTGCTACAATCCCTGGTCACTAAAGGCCAGCCTGTTTGTCATCTCCCAGATTTGGGCAAGCTCATTGCTCTCATGGACCCAGCACACTGCACACAGGGTGAGTGCTGCCTTTGCATACTCAGTGAGTTTGAGGTTGATACTGCGGATGCACAGCCTGGAAAAGCAACAGTGCTAATGTTCGGCTGGCTTGCAACTCTTTTAGTCTATGCAGTGCTTTTTTTCCCAGCTGTTTTGTTTAAGTGAACCACACTGTTTCAAAAGGAGCATGAGTGGTAGCAACCAGAGCAGTGAAAGTAGCAGAGATGCCTTCTGTCTACTGCAGTCAAGTCATTACAGCACTGAACGGAGTACTTGACTTATTTTTATGCTTGGGTATTTAATGCAATTTTTTTAAGGACCAGATTCTTACACCCAATAATTCTTCTTAGGGTTTACTTGAGATTTATGATCATCTTTGCCTTTTTGCAATAGCCTGGCATATTTTACTCAGGTTTTTCCTCATACACCATAACCCACAAACTGAATCTCTTTCTACGATTATGTTATCATCTTAAAAACACTAAAAGAAATTACATGTGCTACATATAAAAGAACATAATTAGCATTTACTTTCAAGAATGCCACTGACAGCAACAGTAGTACCCTCATCTTTTCTCCTTTTTTTTTTTTTTTTTTTTTTTTTCTCCCCAGACTCTTACTTCACACTTTTGTAAGTATTAGAGCTTAAAAATAAACTGAATGTATTGACAGGCTTACCAGCATTGCTACCACTTGAGCTACTTCCCCCACTGCTTTGCCTAGATCTTGCATTTCAATCATCATTATACAGGCTTTGTTGATTCAATATTGTCTTTTATGCGCTAAGTTCGTAAAGCCTTATTAAAGTTTAATGAAGACATGAAATTGGATAATATTTGCATGTAAAATAAATCTGTAGTCTAAGTAATACAAAGTATCTATAATCATCAAAACAAATCATTCAGCACAAGACAATAAAAAGGGAATTCAAACCAAGGAAGCAGAATTTATACAGAATCTCTTCTTGGAAACTAACTGCACAGAGGATCACTAACCATAACCACTTAATACATAAAAATTAACTCATCAAATATAACTGCCATTTACATAATCAATTTCTACTATGTTAAAAACCCTAGTATCTGTAGGATTCTGAAATGCAGTAAGTTTTTATCCTAATTTTCAATTATTTCTAAGAATACAAATCCAGAATACACCCATTAAGCATAAGCTATGACTTCTGGACTAAATAGCAGATGGAGGAGTCCTCTGCTGAAATGCCACCCATACTATGGAAAAACAAGGAAGTACTCAGTTACAGCATCTCTCTAAAAAGAGAAGAAAGGAAAAGTAAGGAAAAGAGAGATGTAGGTACATATCCTTTGCTCATGTACTATCTGCAGGAGATCTGCAATTTAGGACATAATTTATTCTAAGATCAAAGTTGTCCTAGTTTAAGTCTCTCTGCTGGCAGAAATGATTTTAAACTAGCAAATTATTTCACTGTTATTGTAGTGATTCTCAGGAGACATGTTCATATGTTCTTTCAATGCAGCAGGCGGTTATTGTAGACTAGGGAAATATTTTGGCTGAGTCAAAGCCAGCTCAGAAGTCCTTGAATACAGGTAAAACAACACTTATTATCCTTAACCATTATACATACAAATGATAGTTCCTCTAGCAAATGAGGGAAAAGATGGCATGTCCCCAGTGAACTGACACTAGAACTGAGTCAATGCTGCAATATTTTACCTATGAATATTCATTTCAATTTCAAAACACGTTTGCTTTGACTTCAGCTTTGCGTCCCTTTTGTATTTGCTTTAAGCATGTTCTAGTAAATTAATTGCTAGCAGAAACGTTTGCTGAAGCTGTGGATTTTAAGCAAATACTACAAAATATTTACAGAAAGTGCCCTTTGAATTTATAGTTGTGGTTATAGCCAACCTCAGTAGGATTCTCTAGGTTAATTTAAACCTGTCAGTGGAGAAGAAAACAGTAAGTAACCCACATCTTTGAATTCCTGCTATTAAAATCAGCAAGAAACCATTCATGAGTCACAGTGACTTAATTGCATAGCTGCAGAAAATAATTTTGGAGGATAAGTATTTCAGAACGTAGTCCAAAATTCAATAGTCCAAAAACATGCTGAAGAACAAAGACAACACAATCTTTGTGACTCTGGTATAATAATGCACGTGGCTTTACAACATCTCTGGTGCCGGGATCACTGTAGTACTGGCAGCTCCTGCTATACAGAAACAGGCACTTTGCTGCTACCAATTTTGTGATTTTTTTTCCTTCCTTTCATAAATCAGAAATTTTCATCTTAACTTTGCATGTTAACATAAGCCAGGAAATTGTGAGTCATGTGGCATAGTGATGAAAGCTACCCGCTATGGATCTGAAGCTATTTGTCTGTGCCACATTTGGAGTCTTTTGGGTTTTTCTTCAGCATTAGGGTTGAGAAGGAAAAGTTGTGACAGAACTTGAGAAATGTAAAAGGTCAAACACTCCTCAGAGTCTGAACAAGTTAAAGTGATTCATATCTACTTTAGTTAGTGATCTATTTGTCCTTTGAATTGAGGATTTTTTAAGATTTTTTAGCCTATCTGAAACTCGAGATAGTAAATAGATTGAAGTTCTCCATTTCTTTCTACTTTCTTTTTGTTTAGGACTATCTCGTTAGTAAAGACATGAAGACTGATCCTGTTGAGCTAAGATTTTATGTCAAGAGAGAACCTAGAGCTACTAGTAGTGAATATATGCTTTTCTTTAAAATTTATTGTTACTTTTATTTCAATCGATGAAATCGATGTCCAAGTAATATAATAGAAACAACTGATAATAGAGGTTTAGATGTTGTTTCTATTCTGGGTGGACTGAAACTTTTCCAGTGTACCTTCTGTTACAAATGAATGGTACAATTACCCAGGTGTTAAGAGGTAAACTATATTACCATCTCACCTGAACAGAGGGACAAGAAACACAAGGAATGCTACTGGTCATTATTAAAGAGTTAACAACATAACTGCTTACAATTCTTTTTATTTTATTAACTATCAAGGCCATTTTTAGGCATTACCTCTTGCACACAGGACTCTGATAAAAATTTCAGATGTTAGTCTGATAAACATTTCAAATCTTTGTTAGAATTATGACCCCATACAAACCTGTTTCAATACATGTTACTGAATATGTAAAAGGCAATCTAAAATGAATGGGGGTGGATATACCATCAGGCATTTCAAATAACATAGGATTCATCTCAAAATAATTAGATGCATTAAAACAAAACAAACAAACAAACAAACAAATAAATAAAGTTTCTGAAGGTATATCCAGAAATAGATGAATTCACAAGTGGTCCTCAAACAAAATGACAAGAACAGAATTTTGTAATCTCCTGTTTACCTCTCACTTCTAATTTCACAACCAAAAAGAACCACTGAGATTTCTGACTGCTCAAAAGATTGAGGGTGTTGACAGTGAGGTGGCACCAGCAGTTGTTGTAAAGCTTCATGTTTGATATAAGAAGGATGATGTATGCAGTTAGAAAGTGCAGTGGTTTTCCACTCCAGCTTGGAAGAACAATACAGCTAAGCTCAAATCATGGAAGCAAGGGCCATGGCAACAAACTAAACCAGAATGCTAATTCATAGTAAATCAATGTGGAAATTACAGTACAGATAAATAGACCCCATCTCACTGATTGCTTAGAAGGATCATCCCACAGTATTGACATATTTCTTAAGTATTGCTAATTTATCAGACTTTTCTTGGCAACATATGGAAAATGTTCTCATCTCCTTCCTGCTAAAGTTAAAGTGGCGCCCACAGGAGGAGAGAACAAAGAACTGCTGCACAGCCCACCTTGAAAGAGCAAGTGGCTGAGCAAGATGCTGCATGAAGAGATTTACAGGAAATTAATTACCCTCTGGTGCAGGCCTTGCTAGGAGGAGCAATCATGCACATCCAAGGAAGATAAGAGAAAAAATTAAATTAGTTCATACGTATCTCAAGTATTTCTTACTGACAAAAAAATACTGATGAGTCTTGAGGTTGCTTAGGCCATCAGAGCATGGTCAGAGTTGATCCCTCTTTACTGCTTGTGTAGGTATGCACAGTGGTACTGCACTATCTGAAGTTAGTGGTGGCTGGATACAATGCAATTAATAGAAATCACTAAAGTGATCACTGCTGAAAAATAAATGTTAGACATTCTGTAAATCTATGCCAAGTGCAAGGTGACAGTACACAACAGCAGCAGAAGTCCACTGTTTTTTGGTCAGACTCTTTGAATAAAAAGCCCAAGTCTTTGCAGGTATGATCCCATCAGTATCAAAGGTAGTACACTTTTAGACAAATGAAATCTACTAAGGGTATGGTTTAGTCCAAAAATTATAATAAGGGATGGTAATAAAAATTCAGATGACATTGAGTTAGAGGACAAAATCAGTTACTGGTACCAGGTACCAATAACACCCACATGGACACAATTACCCTTAGATGACTCTAGAATTTCCAATTCAGAGCTTTCCCTGATCTCTTTCGATAGTTAATGTCCAATCCCAAATGTTTCAAGGATGTGGGAGCAAAATCATAACTCACAGTACTATTTGAATGGGAGGTTGCTACATTTGTGGTACATAACTGCACTTCTTTTAACAATGAATGAATCTAATTCTTAGTCAGAGACAGCATTGTCAGGGACAAGACTGCTGCAGAGCACATGTATGTTTGCTGAATTTAAGATGTTGGATACAGTTTGGTTCAAACAAATGCCAAAGCCAATTACTGCACTAATATGCGCCAATTATGCATAATGGTGCATAAACTTGGAAACTAGCCTTGGCATTCAAGGGAACAGCAGTAAAGACTCAACAACAGCGCGAGGACCATAGGCTTTTGCAAAGCTGAAGACATGAACTACAGCATTCTACAATACACTAGTTCTGAAATTCCAGAATGTAGTCCTAACTTTTTGCTTATACTCTCTCAATACAAAAACATTCCCTGAAGTTTACATCTGCTAACGGTTTTTACAATAATCACAATGTCTATTCTTTGTGATATTGCTTATAAAAAGGAGGGTACTTTTGGTCCTCTATGTTATGAACAGGTTCACAAACAGTCATAATGAAGAAAAAGAAAGCTAACACAGACAAATTGATTAGCTCAGAGATTTTACCAGTGGATTTCAGTTTGCATATTGTGACCATGAAGAAAGATACCACTAAGTAGTAAGGAAATGAAAACACCCCACTGGAAGACAAAATTTTGGAAATATGTTTTTTTTCCCTAAGAAAAAGTGAGGGTATTTGCATTTTCTGATTTTATGTAGCCAACACATTGTCCAAGCAACTGCACAGTATCAAGTAAAGGTAAAAATAAGGTACATCCAGAGCTGATTCAAAATACCTAACTTACCAGCATGCCTATTTTCCTTCATATTAAGCTGACTGCTAAGTTGCAGTTTATGCATAAGCTAAGATATTTTTACTTTGAAATGCAGTGTAGATTGTCCGTCTCTTTACTGACACAGAGAACCAGGAGATACATAGACTCCCTGCTACTCCATTTGATCATGGTTACAGCATGGATAAAAAGTGCATCTACAAAAGTCTTTCCAGTTATTCATTTTTCATCTGCTCTAATATAAGCATATACATAAAAATAATAAAAAGGGCAACAAAACAAAATGTTACAAAGATGATACAATTATCACCTTGGGGATAGCAGAAAGAATGAGCCAGACATGACAGATGTGAGTTGCATCACTTAGTGCCTAGCTGTCAGTCTCCTGTATAAGGAAATGGTGAAAGAAGCCTAGCGGAATATGACTGGAAAGGTAATGAAAAGCTGACTTGAACCTCTGATTGATGGTTTGCTAAAACACTAAATTCAGACTTCAGAAAGGATGAAAAATATTTAATTCTTGATAAAAATGGTACTGAAAGAACAGTGTCAAACTCAATTCATAGTTAGCATTTTAGCTAATTGCAGTCACGCATTTGAAATTACTACAACTGTGGGGAAAAAAATTGAAATTAAATTTGTGTAGGGAAGCATGGCGGTTAAATAGTGATTATCAGGGAAAATTATGTGGCTTCTGGGAAGCACTCAAAGCATTGATCCCAAATAATTTATCATTCATGGGTAAAAGACTGTGCACATTTTATAGTTCCATTGAGTATTACTTCGTCTTCAGTGAGAGAAGAGGTAAGGCCCTTAGCAAACCATAATGAGACCCACACATCCTGCTATAATAAGCAAACTAGAAAGAACAAACACAGAAGAAGCTTGAGCCTTTCCTGATCAGACTGTGCAATTATGCAAGATTATGTAGATTGACTCTTATTACCTGTATTGAGATAAATGAAATCTTAGCTTCCTGTCTCTGAACTGAAGAGAAGCAGTAGGTATTATGGACTCACTATCAACAGGATGTACGTTTTGGAAGGTTTCAAATTCTCAGCTTGATGCAACTGACTGAATGGTCATTAGAAGCTGGATGCACAAGATGAACTGACTGAACACATCACTCTCCTTGAGCCTATTCGCATTTTAACACAGATCAGAAGCAAGTCTTAAATCCCACCTCTTCCTAATAAGCTTCAGTTCAGCCTATAAATGGCCATGGCAGATACACAATGATTTTCTACCAGAGTAAACTACTTGAAGGTTCAGCCCAGGTGGGTAGCTGATGAGACCCAACCTCCAACAGGCATCCCATCTACACAAGAAGGTAACAGCTAATGACTTAAAACCTATTCAGTGAAGTCAGATCCTCACCACCAACTGCTTTGCTACAAATATCTTCTGTTCCCACTGAGTCAGGCTGCGTGGTTAATATTGTAACAGCCACTGTGCCTGCATTAGTTCAGCTCTACTATCTTTAAATAGCACTAAATAATTTAAAAAAATAAGAAAGATGAAATAATCAAGATAAATAAAAACTGAACAGCAGCAGACATTGAGCAACCTTTGGTGTATCTTGATGAAAACCTCTCTCTGCAGAACTGCTCTGATTGTTTAAAACAGTACTATGCAACGTGCAAGAAAGCCCATGGAGAAGAATGTGGACATGCTTAGCAATTTATTATTAATTTTAACTTTCTAAGTTAATGAATATTTTGGACAGAAAACAGACATTTTTCTGGTTCATAACTGCAGAACCAAGTTGGTGTCAAAGATTTTCATGGGAAAATATAATTAGCATTAATTGAAAAGGCAAACAACTTTTGTTTCCCTCCCACCAAGTAGGCAATAACTATAAACCTATATTTAGGCCCTAATAAAGTTATTACCCAATCTGAATTTTATAGCGAAGAAGTCGCAAGCAAAGTTTAAGTTAGAGAATAGCATGTTCTTAAGCACAAGCTAAAAATCCACCTGCCTTGATAGCTCAGAATTTGTGTCAGTGTGACTCAGGTAAATGCCTTCTTGGACAACATTACTGAATTGGCTGTAACAGGACACAGCCAGCTGAATCCAGTAACAGATAATCCGTGTTTTATTTCTTGCTTGCTCTGTTATGTTTTCTTATTAGTTTAATTTTTGAATGAAACATCTTTTTTACAGCCTTAAGTAGCTCTATTGTAAATGTTTGGATCTAAAATTCAACTGTCACTCTGTCAATTCAAAAATTCAACTCTCATTTCAACTAAAGTTCAACTGTCCTTTCGCAATGACCAGTCCCATTCTTCAGGATACTCCCTGAGCTCTGTACATCTCTTCCAAAAGAGTGCTAAAACATTAGACATGACACATGCAAAATGGTGAACATCTGCATGAAAAAAAAACAAACAGTAAACTACTGGCAAGATACTACTCCTATGGCTGATCTTCTCACACCTGAACTGAAGGGAATAAAACCAGCTAAAATAAGCAAACAGAACCCCCCTCATACTAAAACAAAAATTGTCATGTATTTTAATACTGGAAACTTAATTTGCATTTGTCATCATCTCCCCGTCCCAGTGTCACCAAGTAAACTGTGGAGAAAAACCCCTCTCCTTGAAGGGCACAACAATCTAGGCAGGTTATTCCAAAAGTAATACCTCCTACTTATTTCCATGGAAACTACAACAGATATAATGAACACAATAGCACTGTTTGATAGAGCAAATTGTAAGCTACAACGACTTTTTCAATGCCATCTCTAAGGACTGAAATCACTGACAACTTTTTTTTTCCAGAAAAAATAAGATCTTATGTGATCACTGAAGTTATCATCTGCTTTGGTACATCCATCCTAATTCTCTCTGTGCTCAGGTCTTCAAGAAAATGTATGAGTATTTGAATAATCACAGGAAGCACGCTGATACAATTAGTACATCGATAGAAACACGAACCTTTTGATGGCCAAAACAAATCATTATGAAGCACAGAAATCAATATTTTTCAGTTCTTTCACTATCTTTCAGTTCTGTTCACATCCTCATACTGTTGAAGTGAATAATGAACATTGCTTGTCAGTTGCTGAAGAAGACAGCATGACAGTCATGGATTTTAAAGAGATCCTTGCTGGGAAAAGTGAATCCTTCAGGGAAATGTTTCCTTTCCTTATTCTAGTCAGATATAGAAGCAAGCACTTCATTATTGTTCTGATTCTTCTTTTCCCTCTTTGATACCTTCAGCCATCACTGGTTAATTCTTGGCAGACAATGTATTTTCAGTGACGTTTTGAAGTGGAATCTTCAAGCATCCACAGTTCAAAAACCTGAGTTCCCTAGACATATGTTTTAAAAGCAATATACGTACCCCGTGTTATTTTAAAATAAACTCAAAAACTTGATTTTTTTCGTTAGGCTATGAAAAATGACTGCACAAAAGTCATTTTATTTGCTCTTGGAATTAATTTTAACCAGAAGAAACCTGAACGCTGCAAGCTGGTGGGAGGACTTCCATGAAATTATGCTGTGTCCTGCATTACTATTTGTGGGCAGTCTAGATGTTTTTACTTTAAAGATGAATGTACTGTTTCTAAAAATGTCTCCACAGTTCCCAGTGCTCCACAGCCATGCAACAATAACTGGACAGAACAAATTAAGCTTGACCAATGCTTAGCAAAGACATGCAGTTTTTAATTACTTAGCATGGAAGAGATTGCTAGTGGCCTTCTGGAAAGATCATATTTATTGAGCCATTCAACCTTTAGCACATCGAGCAGTTTTGAGAAACATAATGGGGATTAATATGACCTCACAATTAAAAAGTGTGTTCTATTCTAAAAGTTTCCATAGAATTTTACAGACTTCATCAGGGAAGTGAATAATCACCTGGAAGTGGAGAGAACTAGTGGACTCATCAAACTGCAAAAAGTAAATAAGGGGAAGGCACAAAGTGAAGCAGCTATGTTTCCACATTTCCTGAAACTGTACCAGATGGCACAATGCTTGTCTTTCATTAACTAGTGTGCTGTGTTAATTAAATCACTAAACTACCACTAATTCTCCGTTATTCACTAATTCAGCAAATTTTGTTTTTTGTTTGTTTCATTCAATACAGCAAATTCTAATTAAGTTTTGTAAAGTTGAAAGGATCAATAAATAAATAAAATAGGTAGATTGAGATATGTGCAGTTGTTCTGATATAATATTAGCAACAAAATACAAGTTTAAAGCACACACTTGCTTACAAGGAAAGAACATTTTGCATTAAAAAGACAACATGGAAGACAGTATTTGAGCACGTATATTATAGCAGTTAGAGCACAACAAATGCCCCCAGCACACTAACCTAGATGTAGGCAGTTACCACCATTTTGTGCAGCTTTTCACTGAGGTTACCGCACAAATGGTTTAGACAGTTCAGAACCTGACTTTGTGCCCAGCTTCAGCCTTGCTAATTCTTTAACACAGCACTTCAAATTGTAAAGAGCACTTCTAATCTCTGCTCACATTCCCTTTTACCACAGAGTGAAAATCTTGTCAGGAAGGTAGCTGGATTGCCAGGAGTTCTTGTTACCCTTTCCTCCCACATGGTCTTTTGGGAGAAAACAGCCAGCTGAGCAAGCCAGAACAAGCCACCAACTGCCCTAATTGTTCCCAGCAGGATGAGCAATTCAGTTTTATCTGAGTGTTTTCCTTCATTTCTCTTCCTGCTTGCAGCAAGCAGTCCTAGGAGTGCAGAACACGGCTTATTAGGAGCTGTTCCCTTCACTCAGCCATAGTCAGTCAAGTCCTTTCTTTAGCTAATGTGCTGAAATTTGAGAGCCAGCAGAAAATATATCAGCCCACAAAATAATCAAACTTGCTCTTGCTTTTTGCCATGCAAGGCCTCAGGCACCCTCTGGGCTCCTGCTGAGGAGGCACATCAGCTGTAGGACAACAAAGTCTCAGCCCAGCAGGCAGACAATGCCCTAGAGGGTAGAGTGAGGAGCGGTAAGCAGGGGAGGACTGCTCCTGCTCCAAGAGGGTTCAATCACAGTGCTTGCTTAAAAACAGACAGACCAGAACTCCAGGGCCATGTTAAAGCATATAGTAGCACTCAAAAACAAGCAAACAAACTTTCTTCAGTTGAAGACTTCAGCCTACTTAAACTCATCCAATGAAACAATTACTGGGAATTTTTTCATCATTTGGTAATTATTTTTGAACTGTGAAGGAAAGAGATATTACAGGGAAAAACAAATAAACAAGCAAAACCCATTATGATTACTATTGATGCTGTGCTTGTATTCCAACCTGCATCATCTTCCTTTTCCCCTTATGTGTGGGAAAACAAGCCGCTCCTGACATGTGCAAGACTGACACATAAATAAGTATAGGCCAAAACAGATTGACCACCAGTACAAGACATTCTGTCTTTCTTGCTGTTAAGAAAAGTTGCCTATTTAGAAGCATATTTTTCTAAAAACTGGACTGCTCTGGAACTTGTTGAGAGGATGGTGGAAGTAGAATGCAGGGTTAATTACCAGCATTACCCCAGAGAAGACAGGTCATTAGCAGCACAGAGAATGGATAACTACTTCCTTAGGTAACAGCTGCAGTGCTAATACTTTAAAAAAGCTGGCAAACATTCTCTATCAAATACTCATGCCAAACGCTCCTCTATGTGTATGACAGGTGTAACTAACCTGCCCAGTTTTTAATCCCTTCCATATTTGTTTTTATGATTCTTAATTGTGTAGTCTCTTGACATGCTCACCTGTGAGTCATGCCTGTGACAAAGAGCTGGACATGTTCATCTGCATTCTAATAACTAATTATTATTTGGCTGTTAAGAAATGTTGATAATCTAGAAGATATATTTGCTGAGGTTTTTTTGTGTTTTTTTGTGTTTTTTTTT
>PPHD01000485.1:0-21874 GCA_002909625.1 Bambusicola thoracicus | reverse complement strand
TTTTTTAATGCTTATTCATTCCTTTGCAGAAAGGATTGCTTAACAAATGCATGTAGGCAAAGCAAGAAGTTCAGTGGTCAAAACTTCATTCATAGTAGAACCCCTCACAGAGAGAAGGTGATATAATAAACAATATGTGCATGTTAAATATATAGCTATACACATATATGCAAAACCAGTGAATCTCAATTGCAGACTGCATTCCAAACAAAATAGCCAAAGAAAGAGTATTTTAAATGTTCCATGACTTCATCAGCCCACTAATAACGAGCGAGCAGTGTGCTCTTGTGACCAAGAAGGTCAATGATATCCTGAACTGCATGAAGAAGAACGAGGCCAGCAGGGCAAGGGATGTGGTCCTCCCCCTCTGTTCTGCCCTTGTGACACCACATCTGGAGCTCTGTGTCCAGTTCTGGGCTCCTCAGTTAAAAAAAAAGACAGGAATCTTTTGCAAAGTCCAGCAGAGGGTCACAAAGATGTTTAAGGGCCTACAGCATCTGCTATACGAGGAAAGCCTGAGATACCTGGGGCCATTCAGTCTGGAGAAGAGAAGGCTGAGGGGGATCTTCTCAATGCATATAAATATCTAAAGGACAGGAGTCAGGTGGATGAAGCCAGGCTCTTGTTGGTGGTGCCCAGTGAAAGGACGAGGGGCAATGGGCACAACATGCAACACAGGAATTTCCATACAAACAAGATTACTTTTTGACTTTGAGGGTGACAGAGCAGTGTAACAGGCTTCCCAGAGAGGTGGTAGCGCCCCCTTCTCTGGAGATATTCAAGACTTGCTTACATGCTGTCCTGTGCAATCTACTGTAGGGGACCCACTTTCTCAGGGGGTTGGACTCAATGATCTGCAGAGGTCCCTTCTGATCCCTGTAGTTCTGTGATTCTTGAATAATGAAACAAGACTGATTTGCACTGCATTCTGACTGGTGAATTTTTCTTCTTTATTTTCCTCTGGAAAAATTACTACCCAGTATGTGTGTGTCTCACTTGTAAACAGATCATGAAAGGAGGTGAAGTGCATACAATTGTACTTCCTATTGTTTGAGATAATCTATGTGGCTGAATTTTACCTCTGTTAGCTAAGGAGCTTAGCAAGGTCACACTTGTCAAGGCATTTTGCTCTCCTGAATACTGAATTGTAGGCCTATAACACTGCAGGGGAGTTGGACTGGATGGCCTCCAGAGGTCCCTTCCAACTCTAAGAATTCTATGATTATATACTTAAATTCAATCTTAAAGGATTTCAGGAATAATTGCAAAAGGGGTCTGTTTGTGTGTTGCTGGTTGTTTCTTTTTCATTTACTTTTGAGGGGTGAGAAAAAGACAACAATTACTTTTTTTCCTACAGTTGTGGAATTGATATTATAAAAAACTAAGTGATTAGAAAATATATGCAACTAGTTAAGTTTCACTTTCAAGGAAAAAATACTATTCATTTGCACGGTACAAGGAATAAACAGGAGAAGAAAAACACTTCAGAAATATGACATACGTTTGGCAAAACACATTATATTTCTTGGGGAAAATACAGGGAGAATGATGATGAAAAAGCAAACAAAGAAGAAATCTCATTCTTGTCCATATGCCCTCTGGACACAGGAAAAAACATTCATTTTTATTTGTTTCATTATCTTGAGAAAAAGTTGTATCTAATGTGGTTAAACTTTGATGATCATAATACCATGGTCTCCTTTGGCACTCATGATGCTATTGCCAAAAATCACTAACATATTACTGAATGAAACATTATAATCATTTAGTTTTATTTGCATTTCCAGTCTTTAACACATTTTCCTTTCTTTCACATCTCATCTCCTTAGATGTACAGTAACTGTCTTGAAAATCATTACTTGACCTCTTAATTGTATTCCATCTTAAGATACCAATGCAAACTTCCTATCAGTCTAACTCTTCTTGAGAACACAAGCAAATTACTTCTGAAATTACCTCTAGAACTGAGAATGCAACTCTTCATTGATTCATGTTCAGGAATCAGATTTCATTTATGCAGAACTAAACAGAGAATTCTGTTCTTCTTTTGATACATAGGTGAAAATAGTTTGGTACCTCAATTATCAATAGTGCTCTCTTAGAGCGGAGATCATATTTTAATCAGAACTGCCTAGCCCTTTTCCTCTCTTCTTGATCTTAGATAAAGCCTTCCAACTTGCTCATCTGTAGTGAACAGGTGAAGAAATTACAGGGCTGACTGAATTATTTAAACCATAATTTAAAACTCTGAAACTTCTAGTTTTCTAGAAAAACAAAGTTTATCAAACCTGAGATTTGTTGCCAAATACTACACCAAATGAAAACTGTAAGAGTGAACTGAAGGGTTATAATGGCATGTGTGCTAGATAAATCGACACCTTCCTTTCTTGCAAAAGTATCATGAAATGCTTTTTGTCCAAATGTACTTATGACCTTAGCTTGAGCATCAGCCCAGAGCTGGTATCTCCAGCACAGGAACTGTACATTCTGACACTAAAGCTGTGACCTCACTGCAGTCTTCCAGCACCTAAAGGGAGCCTGCAAATAGAAAGGGAGTCAACTCTTTACAGGGGAACATAATGGCAGGACAAGGAGAAATGGTTTTAAGTTGAAGGAGGGAAGGTTTAGGTTGGATACCAGGGGGAAATTCTTTACTAAGAGAGCGGTAAGGTGCTGGCACAGGCTGCCTAGAGAAGCTGTGGATGCCCCATCTCTGGAGGTGTTCAAGGCTAAGTCGGATGGGACTCTGGGCAGCCTGGTCTAGCATTAAATGTGGAGGTTAGTGGCCCTGCCTATGGTGGGGGGGCTAGAGCTTCGTGATCCCTGAGGTCCCTTCCAACCCAAGCCATCCTATATGATACAATCAAAGTCTGAAGGCCTGTAAAGATACATCTGCCTAAATCAGGATAGAGTCCACCCTTCCTGAGCTTGACATTTTCTGCTTTGTGCCATGTCATTTTTGTAAGAAACAATTATGCTTTTGGTTATTACCAGAAAACTGTTAATATTTAAAAGTTACACATAGCCACTGTAGATTACTTCAGGAATTCCATAGACATGAAGTACCACAGGTGCTCAGACTCACCATGCATTCTGCATCGTTTTCAGAAATATAAGGGTTTAATTAAAAAAAAACAACAACTTATTCTTGTCAGTTTGGATTGTTATGCAACAATCTCACTTTTAATCTTTGACCCTCTACACCCAAAATGTCACTTGCTTAATTAGCTGTCTGGAGTATTATTCTAATCAGATTTTAATACATACACTTGCTATTGCCTCCTTTGCAGTTTTAAATAGATGCTTCACGGTTTCTGATTTTTCTTTACTGAAGTAATTCTGAACTACTCATTGCATTTGTTGATTGTCACATTATGAATGATAAAAGTATTTGCCATGTACGAGTAAATGGAATGTTTTATGACCCTTGCTAGTAGGTCCATATGCACGTAAAATTCACTGATAGTCTAGAAGTAGTATGTTAAATTATTTTAAAATTCCCTTTCCCCCCCTCCACAATATATTTCAACACACTAAGCAGCAAGTAAAAATCCAAACCTAAGGGTTGAACCTATCATCACTATCTTTTTCATTTCCACAGTTATAATTCTCATCCATTAACTATCTCATATCTTAAAATAGTAAATGAACACAAATGTCCTTCTCATACCTGTGTTTATTTTTTTCTGAACATCAATACACACTGATTCAATTTATAGATCAAGAAAGAAACTACAACTACTTTGTAGCCTGCAGTACCAGAGTAAAGAGAAGTACTTCTGATAAGAGGAAACATTGTCCTGCAAACAATTCATTACAAAACTAAATAAACACTAAGTGGATGAGGCTGTTTAGTGAATTGTATCACTTCTAGAGAAAAAAAATATGGCATTAAGGAGATTTGATTTTAATATCCTCATCCAAAATTCTAACCCAGTTTCCCTATTCAGTCTAATTATCCTTTGTAAACCCTAGTGTTACAAAGAAACAGTTATTTTACCTCCAAATTACCGATTTTAAGAATTTATTTATTTATTTCTGCCTCATGGGTGGAAGCAATCATGGAATTGCACTGCTAATTTTTGTAAACTGATTTTGTTAAAATAATCATAGGATCACCATGGTTGAAAAAGACCTCTAAGATCATCCAGTCCAACCATCCACCTATCACCAATAGTTCCCACTAAACCATGTCCCTCAGTAAACATCTACACATTTCTTGAAAAGCAAGCAACAATAACAATAACAAATCAAAAAAACAAAAACAAAAAACAACAAAAAAGAACACCCCAAAACCGAAACTAGTGATGCAAATATTTTTATCACAGTTTGTAAGAGCAGAGAAAAAAAGCAAGCTGTACGGTGAACAAAGCAGCCTGTCAGGCTATAGCACTCTGAGGGTAAACATAACGCTAGATGTTTTATCAACTCAAATTAAAACAGTTTGTACCTTTCTTACATTAGTTGGTTCATGATTGAACTTTAATAAACCCACAAACTGTCTTCAGAAGTTTCCTTCCCATATGTTTTTAAAATTTTCTTTGTTTACTGAATTTCTCAAAAGTTCAGCACAGTAATGGAGTTTTATTGACATTCAGTTCTTTATTCTATTTCAATGCCCTTCAAGCCAGCAAATGCATATCCTTGCTCAAAATATTTTCTTATTCTTTTCATCATATTTCTCCACAGTCTTTTCAACAAGTTTCCATATAAATATTTCTACAGCTAACTAAAAAAAGTTGTACTATTTAAATGTTGTCCTCTAAGACAACAGTAGCTATTTTGAAATCACTAAAAAAGGAAAACAAAAAGAAGAACCAATGGAAAGAAGGCATTTAAAATAATCCACATACTAACATTGCTTGTTTCTTGCCAGTAAATTTAGACAGCCAGAGACATCTTTTATGTAAACTCCTACAGCTAGGTTAGGTGAAACCCCTAGCTTCTGTGTATTCAACTTCAGACTCATCTGCTGTGAGAAAAAAAACAACAACAACAACAAAAAAAACCCAACAATATATATTTATACATATATATATATATGCCTCTCAGTAAAACACAAAGTCTAGAATTAAACAGCTAGGAAATTAAAGTATAGGTAATCAAATCAGAGAAAGTAATGGAAATTAGCTTCCACCTTAACTCCAGAAAAGCAATCTGTTTATTCAGCCTGGTCATGATTAGTGAAATGACTGATAAAGAGGCTTTGCAAAAGAGTCTTCTGAAAGATGATGCACTGACTGACAGTAAAGTAAGCATACTGAAAATTCCGTTTGTCTCTGCAGATGTATTATACTACTTCTACTTTTTCCATTCAGAACTTCCAAATCCGTTCATATCACTGTTGATGTAACCAGCCAGCACAATCACTAAGTCTTTAAATTAAACTCTATTTAGAAGAACTTAATCAGTGATTAGATCAAGTAATACTACCTGCTATTTAGAGTGAAAGCATATTATAAACTACACAGGCTGCTTTTCTACTATCACTGTAACAGAATTCCCGAAGTGTTGCAAGGAGTGAGGAAGTACAGAAGTTTTAGAACTCCTCCCATCATCCCCAAATTAAAATATTCAGCATTCTATTACTCGCTGTCAGATTAAATTTAGATTGCTAAAGCCATGACATACTTGTTTTGGATATTTAAAACTGTTACTATTGCTTTAAGCACACAAGAAAAACAAGTTTGCTTGGAGTTCCAGGGTTTTAACTTTACTTACTTCCATACGATAACAGAAGACTAATCTTTTAAAAGTAGATGGGCTAGTGAAATTAAAATCCCAAGCCATTATTTCTCAAGTTTCTGAAAGCTAGTTACTTTGGGATAGATAACTACTGTAGATACAAATCAAGCACCTTTATACAGCCTTGAATTATTTTAAGACAGAGATAATTAAAACAACATTGCCACATCCACTGGAAAAAAAACATATATATAAGATCTAAGAAAAGATTAGTTATCTTGTTTGTTCAGTAAACCTTTATAATTAGATAAGATTGACACTATTTGATTACGAATTAATGGGAAAGTTTCCTAAACATATGCATGCTGATTTTGGGAGTTTGAGTATCAAGCCATTATTTTCCTATGGCTTTATGATAGGAGAAAAATATGCACTTTTCCTTCTTGATCTGTGCAATTATTATTTTTTAAGCATCATGCTTGTACTTTAGAGAAAAAAAAACAACTCATTTCCTGAAGGTAGTATTTATTGTCAGTAATCAGCAAGAACTGCTGTTTCAAAGACTAGCAATTGAAACTATGCTGAAATAAACAAAACAGCTCTAGTACAAAAGAAAAGGCTTAAAATAGCTTTTCCTTTAAATTTATACCAACGCAAGCTTTACATTGGTATGAGTTTGTAGTCATTACATCAGTGAACATATTCACTTCATCTGCATCCACAATTATGCACCATACAACTAAGGCAAATGCATAACAAGTCAAGTAAACTGAAAAAATCCTAATCACAAAAATAAAAATGGTGCTTCTCAAATATTGCAGCATCTGCAAAATAAAATAAAATAAAATAAAACTACTTTTCACTCTAAAAAGATATGCAATGACAGTATTCCATTCTCAATCTACTGTAGCCCACAAATGGTCTTTCAATGCATTACCACCAAGGAATCAGTAGACTAATCCCAGTATTATGAAAGCGAGTTTATAAAAAACATACACTAGAGTCTGAAATGCAATAATTTTGAAATGATCATGAGAAGACATATGAACTCATGTTTAGTTGTGCCTGTTCACCTTGATTCTGTATTTGTTACCTTACCTTTATTTGATTTTCCTATTATTAAAATTAAGTCACTAAAAATTGTTTTCATCCCCCAACTCAGAAATGGCTACAGGATCTCGTATACTGACACTGACCACTTTATGAGGTAATGTAACTTGCACATTTCTGCATTTTTGGCTTTTGGCTATAACTGCTATGTAGGGAATTTTATGTACATAAAAACATTTCTGTGCTAGTTCTCTCTCTAATGAAGTTCATGTCATCTTGTTTGTAAGATAACTTTTTTTTGTTATAGTGAAAAACTTGCTGGTATTAGTTCATTTTTCCTCCACTAGAATCACTTGCAAACTTCATTGTGGTGATAGTTCTCGCTCACATCAGCAGTGGATTACTTTAATAATCCTGTTATAATTTTGTATTGTCTATTTAACTCCTTCAATATTTCCTCGATATTAAAGAAAGAATAAGAAAAAATTATGTGCTGCCATCATTCTGTCTGTCCCAAAATAGCTAGCACTCAAATGCTGTCAGTCCAGAGACAGATCTAGTGACTTCAGTATTAAACCCCCAAACATTAATCCTTTGGATTGAACAAGTTCTGTAGAATGAAATATAAACATATTGGTTCAAAAGATGGATTCAAAGTATTGCAGAGTACACTGAGAACTATTCAATTCTTAATTAAAAAAAAAAAAAAAAAAAAACAGAAAGGAAAATAAAGAATAGAAATAGAAATTCTAAGGTGAAACTTGATTTGCCTGTACCACCCCATATGATAGAAGCATACAATGATTTACGTTACGAGATATGTCCAATGGCCTCTTATGTTAAGATTCAACTAGAGCAAGATGTGAGAACTCTCAGAAGTACAAGGCTTCAGGATTAATAAATTGTATGAGGTACTTCATATATAAAGAAGTGGTTGACTGAAGAAGCCCCCAGAGAAATTCTGATGTCATTTTTAACAATAGAAGCCTACTTAATGCTAATACTGGACATTTGCACACATATGCGCCCGCTGCTCCCCACAGTATTGACACATTTCTGTCCTATGCTTGGTCACATCTTAATACAAACACTTTGCAGAACTAATTTGTTGGTCAAAGAGGAGTATGACAGAATACATTTTAATTATTCAAGAAATAATTCTCCAAAATAATATAAAAGAACATTAATATGCGAAAGTGTATCCATGAGACATCAACCTAAAGAGTCAGAGTTAAGTCAACTAACATTTGACTTGAAGTGTTTTATAACAACACACATACACACAGGAAAAATAATAATTAACTAGGAAAATTAAGAAAGTGTTTTAACAAGCAGGTCTGTATGCAACTTGAGATAAATCTCTACCTACAGCTGTTGGAAAACAGACTTAGTGTCACTGAAATAAGTGGAGCTGTCACTCCCAGCTCCCCAGAATGCATCTTTCTTTTGCCATCAGGATAGAAATCATTCAGTTCTCTAACTTATTTTCAGCCTAATTCCTTTCTTACCCTGTGTTCTCACAGCACTTAACAAGAATCATTTCAAGAGCTTGTTTAACAACTGAACCCATAGTCTCCAATATTTATTAATGTAACCAGAGTAGTCTTATTTTGTCTGATCAATAACAGTTTGAAACAATTAGGACTCAATGAACCAGAGCAACACATAGCTTGCTCACTGCTTTGCTGTTGTGTGGCAGGCCTTTAAGATCATGCTTAATGCATTTTAAATGTATACTTAACATAGATACTCAGTCAGACTTGAGGTCAGTGATGCCACAGAGCACAAAAAAAATATCATGCCTCAAAGTACTTGTATAACACATCATTTAGACTAAAAGGTATGCTTCACACCAGACACTTTACTGAGCAGCAGCCTTCAAAAAAGAATGCTTGTTGGTTGAAAGCATATAATGTGGTACTTGTTATCATCATCTCCTGCATCACTGAAATTTATCCCATAGATATAAACCATTCTTCAAAACACCACGATTCTACTTATAAATGCTGTATTTAAGTAAAGCAGCAGGAACGGCATTCGGCATTAACAAAAGATTTTTTTCCCTGAAGTATCACACTAGCTGTGTGACTTCATCGCTACGTATCAGATTCAACTTCAAAACAGGAAGCACACTGTTTCTTATAGCTGATTGTCATCTGAGCAATCAAATTCTTATAGCTGATTGTCATCTGAAGGTCAGAAACTAGAAATATTTCATTCCCTGAAATAACCCATCAGTAACTATTATATTTAAATAAAAATGCAATACATTCTCAGTTTCTGTTGCTGAGTTCCCCCTCTAAATTATCACTAAAAGGGAAAAAAAAACAAGCTCTTTGGAAATGACGGCAATGGGAGCAAACACAAAGACCTATTAGAATAATATTTTGCTAAGTTATGGCTTTGCTACTTACTGGATCACCTTTTAACTTTATTGTATAACCATAGCTTTAATAAGATGTGACCAAACCATTGAAGTATTGATACCATTTCAAGACGAAACAATTTTTACATCTTATTTTGATCTCCCAGGAATTCTTGATAGTAAACAAAGCTGAATCATTTTAACATCTGTGACTACCCAAGGATTTAAGAAATCAAATAAGCAAAAAAGTGGAATTCAATTTAAAAAGACAAAATGGAACACCACTAGAACTGAAGACCAGAGTAATATGGCAACTTTTAGGCTTCAACCATAAATGTGAATTTCTTAAACTCAGTGGCTCAGCAGCACATGGAATCAGTGTTAGTTGAGCAACATGAGTATACTTGTGATTCACACAAAAATATTTATGGATCTAATTATAAAAGAAATGGGAGGAAGGAACGAAGACATGTTACGCATCTGCCATTCATTTTATGACTTAGTGAAAACTACTTCAGACCTGGACATACGTACCTCTAGAATGCCAGAACAAAAAAGCTGAAAAAGCAAGAGAGGCAGCGAGTTCATCATTCTGAAGGCACATAGGGTAGCAGTAAAAGTCACATTATGCACAGGAGCTTAAATAAGAGAGAACTACAGCTTAAATAAGAGAGAACTACCTCCTCCTTTACCCCCCCACCCCCATACAAAACAATATATATAAGATGTGTAGATGTATATACATCCATACATCTTATGTATATACACATCTATATATATACGTATTTACATTTTGTGTACATATAGATGTGTATATATATAGAGAGAGAGATTTATGTACATACTATAAGAAAAAAAGCAATGAACTATTTGAACTTGAGTAGGTTCTAGCTGAATAAATTACATTTTATATATATACAAATATAATATACACACTGATACAAATACTTACTTTATATATTAATATGCCATCAAGGTGGGAAGTTTAAGTTAAATGTTATAAGCTAATTTTGTTGCATAAACACGAGAACAGAGCTTATCCTCAGCATTCATTCTACTATCTCTTTCTACCAATGTCCCCACCGTTAAGAATACAACAAAAGTATTCAGAACTTATCACAGACATTTGTGCTATTTACATTTTGACATTATAAATGTAATATATCAGTATGCATCTATAACCAAAGAAGCTGTGTATAGTGTTAGTAAAGATGTTGGGGAAAAAAAAAACAAAAAAACACACAACAAAACAAAGCAGAACTTCTTTGTAAGCTCAGTTGAATGGAAGCTTATAAAAAAGCAACAATGCTCAATAATTCCAGACTGAGAATTGCAGCTATTGTCCAATTGTATAACATTCAAATGGAGTTTGTGTTGTCCAAATTCATAAAACAATAATAAAGGAATTCATAAATTAGGTAAAAAATAATAAAAATCAAGACATTAGAAACATCATTTCTAAGTGGTCTGTCTTCTTCATCCAGCTCCTACACACCTTCAGGACAGATAGTTTGGACATTAGATTCCATTCTCTCATTTCAAGGTCAGATATTTTTTTTCATTTTCTTCCCCAATCGATCTCAAAGTTCTGGGTTTGCTTCACAGATGGTATTATTGTTTGAAAATGAATATACTGCTTATGAAAAGATGACAGCTGATAGCACTGGAAACAAAATCTTCAAGTCATAGAATGGAGAAACTGGGCTACATTTGTATTACTGCCTGTGCCAACTTTATTTCCAGGCCTGTTCAGGGTAAATAATTTGTTTTCTATCTATTATCTGAGCTATTTTGGGATTCTACAGGAGTAACCTATTAATTCCAAAGATACACCAGAAGAGCAATCCTACAGAAACTCTAAATATACCTGTACATATTACAAAAAATATATATTCAAATCCTTCACTTTTATTTTCTAGAATTCCTACTAAGACATCAAATCGTAGTCAATACATTTTTTTCTTACGTCATCACTTCTGGCAAAGTGGGCCACCAACTCCATTTCCACAGATCATTAAGCACTGAACTATTGGCATCTCTTTTTTATACTAATCTAAACACACTGTTAGTAATCTAGGTCGAAGTTTCCTACATTGCTCTACTATTCAGTCTAATACATTATTATTCCTCTTAGACTATATTAATCTTAGCAATTATTACTATGCAGCCACCAACTGTCATGTCCTTTCATTTTACTGATTCCACATCACTCTCTTGTTAACTGCTGGGAAACCCAACCAATAGTTCCTAAAACAAAAAGGATTTATCTTGTCTCTCAAGTCTTACTCCAGGACCTCTACACTCAAAACAGCTAGCAAACCTGGAGAACTAACAGTAAGTACCTACTAGTATAGACCTTTACCTTCCACAGGTGCTCTCCTATAGTTTTGCGTTTCCATCTCTTACATATCTTCTATGGAAATGCAGGTGTCAGTTCTGAAGTCACATCACAATCTTTCAACTTTCAAACAAAATAAGGCTTGATCCAGGCTGCCCTTAGGACAAGATACAACAGCCTTCTTGCCTTCATTATTTGTGGCTGCCATATCATTGCCCTGTGTCCAAATGATTGGTATAAAAATTAATGATTGTTTCTTGTCAGCAAAGCTACTTAAAACTGTTTTGGGCTTCTGAAACAAGATACGGAAGAAACATACCAGCGCTATTTCTATTGCTTCTATCAATCTAATTTATGACAATACATAGTGCAAAAGAACAAAAACAGTGGACAAAGACAGTCAATCTGTGGTTTCATTAGTAACTCAAGAATCAAGGTTGAATTAACAAAGCTGATCACTGGCCGTGTAGATGCAAATGAGCAAGCTGCTGCCAGGATGCACTGGGTACAAAAAAAAAAAAGAAAAAAATAGCTACAGTGCTGTTTGAAACCTATCATTTCCTAGAGCAAAGTATCTCGTTGCAAAGTAAAAACAGTTTATAAAGGAAATCAGGGCAATTAACGTGAGCAACATAGCTATATTTGATACTGAAAGACTGCTTTCACAGATGGTGATGATTTATTGAAGGGCACAGTCTTAATGAAGTTGAACTCAAAGCAAACAGTGACTTAAAATAAAAACAAAAATAGGAAGAAAGTATTTACCAGACCTTGATGGGCAGATGTTAATTAGACAAGTGATCTGCAAGTGCTCTCACTACAAGATAATAGAACTGGAGTAGAAAAGCCAAAAATACTGCAGTTGCTCAGAAACTGCAGACATCAAACAAAAATAGCGTTTTATACTTGAAATGGAGGTAAGAAAGTTTTTAACACAGCATCTAAAAGCTGAACAAAAATTAGGACAAGAGGTGGTACAACTCAAACTTGTCACATTAAAAGGTGATCTTAATCTGGAAGCCAGCTGAACAAATGGGTAAAAAAAAAAAAATCTATCCAGGCTGTTAATAAATGCTTTCTCTGTTTTTTTGTTTTTGGGTTTTGTTGTTGTTTTAGGATTTTTCTTGGTTGTTTGTTTCTGTCTTTCAATAGCACTGCCAGAATCAGAATTGCTCCTATCAGTGCAATCATGCATGATGATGAAAGCACGGCTTGCATCTAAATAAAAGCAAGCCAACCATATCACCTGCAGTCTGAAGGAATCTTTAGAGCCACTCCTTGTATGCAAGAAATCTGAAAGGCTGCCACAACTGGAATAAGTACAACTACCCAGTGAAATTGCTGTAGCTGTGATCACAGCAGCCACACTCACTAAAAGCCAGGAGAGAAACAGAAATTCAGAATTTTGGACAGAGAAATCACAGTATGCTATAATACCATTAATGAGCAAGAGCCTTACTAATGACAATTTCAAACTTTTATTACTTGTTTATTTACTTAAATTAGCAATTAATAGAGCAGCACTTTGGTCAGGCACCATAAGATGCATTCTGCAGGCCACTGCTCTTTGATCACGTTTTAGGGGGTGTGTTTATCTGTGGCTCTGGTAGCCAGACCTGACTTTGATAATCCTTTTTAATAATTATAATGAAAGTGAAAAGCAGCCTCATTTACTTTATCCCATATGAATCTTCATTACTGTGAACAACCTAAGCCATGACAATACTCATGTTCAGTAGTCGAGCAAAAGCACTGTGTCATGTTCTAACAAACCTATTAAGAACGGAAAATTAATAAGATCACATCTTAGTACCATCGTACTCACTCTTTTCACACAGCTATGCAATATATACATATCAGCTTCTGCATTCCCATGTCAATGGAGAAGCTTCAAGCTTAATCTGGATACCCTCATCTCTGTTCACATCTGCAGTGCTGCTCTTCTTTCCCACTGTTTTCCCTTTAAGGATGCCAAGGTGGCAGCATTTAAGTCTTTTGTCTTCTCTTCTGCAAATCCTGCACTGTTATCAGTTCCTGAGCAGAAAGAGTTTCCTGCCAGGCACCATGCCCAAAGCCTTGGCAGTCAGAAAGGTTTTAACTCATTCCAGGGCATTTGAGTATTTTGCACAGAACAGAAAGGAGACCAGTCACAAGAGCCAATGACGTAAGAAATTTAGCAGAACTTACTGAAGTAAATCTCAAACTGTCATTTTGAATAATTTTTCCAATCAGCTTTCTTGCTCAACATAAAAGTCCTTTTGTTCATAGAACTCTCGCAGCAACACAGCCAGCATTCAACTTTGAAACCTACTTATTAAGGAAAAGATCTCCAAGGTTGATTGACAGTCCAGTCAACTCCTCATACAAGCTTCAAACAGCCCAAGCAAGGTTCGGATGCCAGACCACACTGTCATTTTTATATGCTCAACTCAGCCCTGACAGACCTGTGTCAGCTTTTGTACACTTACAGTGCACAGCATTGTGATTGCTAACCCACTATAGGAATAAGCTACCGTAGCACTTAACGCCCCACCCCTTCAAATTAGAACCCTCAAGTTGTGCAATAGTGTGCTACCTCTGATAATTCAACCGTAATTTATACCAAATCTGAATTAGCATATACCATGAAATATGCATTTGGCTGAGGTTTTAATGGTTTTCTGAAAAAAAAAAAAATAAACATACAATGTGGATTCAGATTAAAATGGTGTAAATAGAAGTTAATGAATATTGTAACTTGAGTTATTAGAACTTTCTGCTTCAAAAACTTTAATCTAATATTCCCGTTTTTAGCACTGCCAACAGCACTGGGGCATGCAGTTCAATAGTTCAAAGTTACCAGCTTTGTAATTGCTTTCTACAAACCTTAAAAAGGCATTTATGTTTCAGGATATAACCAAATGGCATGAATTACCCGCAGTCACTTCAAATGCAAGAAAATTTATTATTGTGCACTAGGGCTACCTAAATGCATTTTCCCTTGAGAAACACAAGGAAGATCTAGAATACGTGGTAAAGAAATGAGAGAATTCTGTGATCAAAGAATTAGGAAACACTGGACATATCCATTTCAAACAGTACTTCTGAATAAAAAAAAAAAAACACCAAGATGAAAATTTTCATTGACATCACAGTTTTTCTTTGAAGTACAGCATTATAAATACTGACATACTATTTTCTATGCTCTGTGTACTCAATGGAATATGCCAAGCAGGGTTCTGTCACCTACTACCCTTGTATCACTTCAAGCAGCTCATCTGGTGGCAAAAAGAGTTACTTGCATACTGCCTTCAGGTTAGCTGATATTCTGTCAATAAGTTTCCTTCAACATTGTCAGTTAATATTGAATGCATAAAACATACCATCAACAGGAGGGATTATTTTGTTCTCCTACTGTAGTTTGTTAGTTGATGGCACCATCATTTTTACCATTACATTGACTGTTGCAGGAATACCCGAGTGGCTGTTGGTAGGCAGGATGCATTATGTGCTGAGCAACTACAGCAACAGTCTATCTTCAGTTAGTAAAAAAAATGCAACTGAAATAACTTCCAATATTAGTCCTTGTAGGAGTGAAAAACAACAATAATTAAGGCAACTAGTCCAAGGATTATTGTTCTAAAAATCACACTTTTATCACTCAACTTTCTTAAAATCTACAAGCAACCTGGTTCTCACCAGAGAAGTATGCATTCTCACTGTCAATATGGATCCAGTTCATAATGAAAAATTCCTTCTCAATATTTAGAAAAAGAGATGATAATATTTTTAATACAGATTAATTTGGTATTCACTGAACGTATGAAGCATCAGTTTAACTGGATTTTGAGCTCACCAACCTGAGCTCATTCACACAAAGGACTGGCCTCAGTTCTGTGTACATAGAAGCAAGGAACTATTCTCTGCAAAGGTACAGCATACTATAAGTCAGTCATTCAGAACAAGCGCAAATAGTGAATGAGAACATGAGTATCTGTGACAAAGCTGTAAATTGCCGGTTGCAAATTTACATCGCCAACTCTGTATTGAACAACAGTCTCAAACCAAAGACAGTCACTTTCATCAAACATACTTTTCCAGGCTGGATTGCTCACCATCTCACATTTTCATAGATTAAATAATCAGGGAAAAAGTTGTAACTCAAATGGGTAGGGGCAGATCAACACAGATTACTCATGCATCATCAGTCCAAGTTATTTCAAAGGCCTTGCTCCAGACAAAGTACTTTGGCCTCCAAATTTAAAAAGCTCAGAGATTTATGGAATTCCTGGTTGATAGAAGGAGGTAAAAAAAAAAGATCACCCTTGACCCAGTATTGCTACACACTCCATAGTTCTTACTTCACTCTCAGCTACATCTACAATGAAAGTAGCATTTATAAAAGGAAAACCTCGTGATTTTTGCTGAGGCCATTACTGAGATAATTGCCTCATAGTTCTGTGTTCAGATGCTCAAATGTTCAAATGATCAATACCTCTGTGAGCTCTTTGGAAGGAGGAGAAACAGTTTCAAAGGGCCTTTCTTTCCTGGATATGCCATGAAAAAATAAATTGAAGGATTTCAGAAATTTATAAAGCTTTTGAGTAAAATAAGGGCTAGAGATTGACTTTTCAGTGGAGTATCAAAATTGTGTGCATGTACAAGGAAATAGAAAAATTAACCTGCCAATATTTCTCAATATAGAGATAAGAAAAGCTTGTATTGACAATAGGGATTAGAGAGAGAGAAATAAAAAGTCCCTTAGAATGTATCCTTGAGCAGAAACTTGGATTTTTAAAAGTTACCTGTAAGTTTTGGAAGAATAATAATTTTCAAAAACTCCTATTTGAGTTGTATGGAAGACTCATCAGTACAGGCTGGACTTAAAACATTGCTAACCATTCCTGAGAAACTGCTCACAGAGAAACATTCAACAATTCTTCTTTTCCTTTTAGACCACTCTGCATCATGAAAAGAGAACACGTACACTTGCATTTCCATTAAGAGGTCTGGGATCAGACTACTATCTCACTGGTCTGTGAAAACCTATTTCTGTTTGGATACACTTCTTACATCAGCAGGTGATAGCTTGCCTGAATGCACGGGAACCCAAAGCACCCTGATACACGCATGGAATTTAATTACAAGTTCAATATTCACTGAGTAGTCATTTAGGATGTCAGAGCCTTGCAGGTGGAGATTTTTCATTTCTCATGTACCAGTGCAAAACCAAAGTACGCGCAGTGATTTTTTCCAGTTGTTTCTAAATTGCACTGATGTAACTGACAGCAAGTTTAGCTCAATACTTCCGAGAAAGTGCACTTGAGATAAGTAAGGCCATTGCACAGTTCTGTCATATAAATAGGAAGAGTTTTGTCAGGACCAAAGTATGTGTATCCATCATACACAGAAAGACTGACCTTTAACTAAACAAATATTTTAAAATAATTCAAGTAGCTGGAGGAAAAGCTGAAAAAAAAAAAAAAAACAGCATACTTTTTAAAAACCCTTTTAACACACACAAAAATTCCTTTTATTTCCTTTTCAATACAAATCTTAGAGTAAGCCTGGGTAACTGTTAAGACAATAAATTACTATTTGATATGTTAAAACATTACTCCAGCAGAGAGATACAAAGAAAACAGTGATCAAAGATAGATTGAAACTAACAGATTGAACTGTATCACCTGGAGGACAGCTGGGGGCTGCCCAAACTGTGCAGCTGGTCTTATTTCAGACGGTTGGTACAGAAAAATGCTGCTAAGTATGGAGTGCAAAAGAGACAGAAAGGGAAGCAGGGAACTTCAGAACCTCCAAGGGACTGGGCTGTACAGCAAACAACAGCATGGATTCCTCCATCATTGCATCTGGATTAACGTTAGGAGAAAATATACCCCTTCTATCACATAGTACTGTATCAGTGTCATTAAGGCCCGAGGCTAAGCTTCCCAGGGGAGAGGGCTCTAAAGCGAATAGACTAGAAAGGAATATAATCCCAATTAAGCTTCCTGGGCCTCATGTACAGATGTAACAGCAACTCTTTAAAGAGCACTACTGAGGGTTTATTGTACTTAAGTAGGGGAGAGAAATACAAAACAAACAAACAAACAAACAAACAACAACAAAAAAACCTTGTAGTTTCTAAATATTATGAAAGCAATATGAGAAAATAAAACACAGAGGAGAATCTCTGCTGAAGTTCAAAAACAGAAAAAGAGAGAAATGATCTAGAAAAGAGAACAGGGAGAGAAAACAAAGTCTTTCTGGAATCAAATGCAGCAGCTAACAAAGAGGAACTTCAGAAGGACTTAAAGCTGAGACAGCTGGTAAAAAGGTGACCAAAGTGCGTTCTTTAGTGGAGACAAATGTGTGGTTGTGTACCTAAGCACCATAACCTAACACCTGCACCTGCTGATTCCAGCTAAGGACAGAGACCTTGGAGCCACTGCTGACAGTTCTGCAAAGTCATCCCCTTGCTGTGCAGTGGCATCCAGAGAGGTCGTAAAGTAAATGCTGGGCATTGCTAGGAAGGTCTGTGGAGAGCCCCAGAGAGTACTTTGCTAGGATTTTCTAAGTATTGGGCCCTAGGGCACAGATTGCTATGTGCAGATATGGTCATCTCAGTGAATGGAGCTGGGGAAAGTACAGCAAAGGGTAACTGAAGGGAGTGAAGTGCAGGAGGAGCTGCCTTCCAAGGAAAGCCTCAAAGGCTGAGGCTCCTCATTCTGCCAGGAGGAAAGTGAGGAGGTCTTTAAGGTTTCAAAAATAATAAATGCAGTAGGTGTGGAACTTCATTCACCTAATGCTGTGATACTTTGAAGTGGGAGATCAGTTAAAGGAAATAAAAGGTTCATGTTTATGCAGCTGGTGATGTCCTAATCTAAGCTAAATCCTAGCTAATATCTGAAAGGCAATTTAGGAGATAAACTGTGTCATCATATTAAAAATTAATTTATTCAGGAATAACAGATCTATTAATACATACTAAAAGTTAGTAACTATCCTCTAACATCCCAAACAACAGTTCTGGATGTAAAAATTATGAGGATACAGACATATAACACTGGTCAGGAGAAGCATGCTCTCCACAACCAGCATTTTACTGCCCTGTAATGCTGGGTTAGATGACCAGCACTAATCCAATAGAGCATTTATTCTATTTTCCTGGCCTCATGCTTCTTCCATGTAACAACAAATCACATTTGAGAGAGTTTTCTTCTATGCATTCTGCGTGTATGTGAATTAAAAAGCAATTAATATTCACTCCCCTTTTTCTTGAGGAAAGAGACATGGATGCTATCTCATTTTTTCTTTACACTATTTCCATATACTCAGCACATCTTATGATACAGTTCCCATTTATATCCTTTGAATTACCTCAAATTCCTCAATATATGTGCATTTTTTATAATAGGCAATTAGTACTGTCTGCTCTTCAAGATGGCTTTGCATAAGAGACTTTAACAAAGTAATTGTTGCTACACTGTGGCTTTCCAAACTTGCAAATCCTACTTGTTCCCTGAGAAGGGATTTCCACTGAGCGGTCTACTGGGAAGTCCAGATAGGCTTCCTTACTCATCATTTAAGCCTTATGATGTACATGTTCCCCTCTACTGCTTGGCCTTGCATTTACAAATACTGAACACTCTTCCCACACATCTTTATTAAGAATCTCACAATCATGTCTCACAAACAACAACCACAGCCCTCTTCAGGACTTCATCTTAACTTCAGCTTTCTCTCTTTCAACACTGTGAGTAAATACTGGATTTAATACAGAAATCCAAGGAAACTTTAGCTGTTCTTTCCCTTACTTTTTGTTCTTTCTTCCATATTATCCTACACAACACCATACAGTGTCTTTCATTTGTCTGTCTGCCTTTCCATTCATAAAAAGCTGAAATATTTAGAATATTTTTTGAAAGTTTTCTGATTTTTTTTTGTTGTTGTTTTTAAAACACTTGACTCAGCTATCCTTTCTGATGGCCATAAGTCATGATTTGTCCTGATTAAATTATGTGTGAGCTCATCACCTCTATGCAATTTGCAGATAATTGTATTTCTCGGCCTTTCAGCTGAAGCAGTCCATTTGGCTGTCTAAGTGCTAAAATTAGGCTATCACTGTATAGGAAGCCAAATATAATCTTTCATCCTTTGGGGAGCGATGACCTATATGTTTAGCACAAGTACCGAGTGGCATGCCAATGAAAAAGTATCTGAGTTTAGTTTATTTTAGCTGAAATTGATTTTAAAATTTAATTCAGTCAGATTGGCAAGAAATCAGAATTTGGTTTGGAGGAGAACATTTACAATCATAGCAGATTTACATAAGGATTGCCTGTTTCCCCCATTTCTTTAAGAAATGCATGTTTTCAAAACTACATTTTAAGAATTGGCTTGGAATGTTATTTTCAGTTAGAAAATTTTAACCATTTTTGTTTCTCACATATCATTTAACATTAATTCAATCCAGAGGTGGAATAGAATGTGACATCAGTGACACTGCTGGACATATGAAATCATTATAAAGAGGCGGTGTAAGGAAAAAAATCACAAACTGTATTTGAAGATGCATTTTAGGAATGAATTCAATTTCCTTAAAGAAATGCTCATTGTCAGAGAATTTCTGCTTTGTGCCAGATGCTACCCAAGCACAAAAGAATCAGTGCCAATAATCATGCTGGAATAAGGTGCCTCTAGTAACAAGCTGGCAGCTAGAGTACTTAGAACTGTGAACTTTGTTCTATATTGAGTTTTGAAACCATATTATGTTTTGCATCTACTGAGTAAGAAAAATAAAATAAAATTCTGACATCTTTTGTTATGTCAGATATTTCCATAGCTGGTGTTTCCATCTTAGATATATAGGTAACTCTTTATACTGCCCATTTCAATTAGAAAAAATGTTAGTCATCGCTGCGACCCTACAACACAATGTACAAATACAAAGTGGTTGTTGTGTATTAGTTCTTTAGAAGCAAAGGATAACAAAAGAAAGGAACCTCTCTGCTGCATACTGAAAGATTAAGTAAATTGAAAAATGAATGGTAGATGACAAATCAACCTTATAATTATAAAAAATAAGGTACCTATGAACTGTCATCACATTACACTTATAAATTCTAGAAGTCTGTTAACTTTCATGACTACTGAAAAAGAAAATTAGACTGAATTTTTCCATAAACTCTACTTTACAGTACTTTGTCTGAGGAAACCCACATCCCAACCAGAGAAATAAAATGCTGCTTGAATTTCTAAAGCAAGGTGCACTAGCAGCCTATGCCAACATGGCATGGCCCTTTTCCTTGTGAACAAATTACATTTTTAGAGTGAAATTACTCTACAAATTTAGTTGATATGGGCAACTGATTCCTTCTGTTCTTTCTACAAACACTGAACTATACTTTTAGTCCCAATTTCTAGATGCACACAGACTCATTTTCACGAATAAGCTATGAAACATGCAAAATACTCATAAAAGAAAAAAGAAAGAAAATTCTGCACATTTTATATGCAGACACAGAACTTCATAACAAGCTCTAAGGACATGCCCCAGTGTTTCTGTGGGCTTCATAAAACAAAAGCAACACTAAAGTTTAGGCAGCATTTAGCAAAGATGAGGAGGGTCCTACAGAAAAAACATGAATACTTCATGCCCCACTAGAATAAATGTATGAATGCATTAACCTCATGACTTCTAAAACACTATTCAAAACCCAGAAAAATACTAAACATCTACAACAGAAAGATGAAAAGATAAACAAAGCAATACAGATCTTACCACTTCAGCAATACCTAAAGACCACTTCTTGATGTTAAACTAATCTATGAGAGGTTCCTCATTGTGTCTGTGCGGTGCAGGTGTGCTCTAGGGTAAGTCCTCAAGTTCCACTCTGCAGACCAGATAGACCAAGGCAATGACTTCCCTCCACTGGCAACTAAACACCCATAGGAGGGTGTACGATGCTGATATCATCCATATGACCATGAGGAAGCTGGCAAATATCACATTTGGACCTGGGAGTCAGAATGCCTAAAACGTGCCTGACAAATAGAACCAGTGTGTGGCCTCATGCTACAGCACAGCAAATTTATGTTGCCCGAGATTTTAATTGTGTGGACTTAGAATCATAGAAAGACACTAACTGAACACCACAGCAGCTTAACACTTCTTTATTGGTTCTGAAGTTAGATTAAATAAATGCTTTCATTCAAAGAAAGTGAAAAATAAGGGCTGACATAGAGAGGAGGCTTGCCAGAGTTCACTATAAAAATAAAAAACAACACACACACACACAACTGTGCTGCAAAATGAATTGCATGTCCTTAGGAGATGAAGGTTTTATTAATGTGTTAGCTAAGTATACACTTGTTATTTATCTATTTGATTAAATATATATGCTTTCTGCAAAAAAAAATACAAAAAACAAAACAAAAAAAAAACAAAACAAAAAAAA
>PPHD01000484.1:0-63077 GCA_002909625.1 Bambusicola thoracicus | reverse complement strand
CCAGGTTGCCCAGGGCCTCATCCAACCTGGCCTTGAACACCTCCAGGGATGGGGCATCCACAACCTCTCTGGGCAGCCCATTCCAGCACCTTACTACTCTCCTGGTAAAGAACTTCCCCCTAACATCCAACCAAAATCTTCCCTCTTTCAACTTAAAACCATTCCCCCTTGTCCTGCTGTTAATATCAATGGTAATCTCTGCATATTGCAAAACTATGCTACAGGTCATCAAAATATGGATTACTTAAAGAGTTTCTCCTGCTTACTCAGGCCTCCCAGGAAAAGCTAGGCTATTATCTTTCTGATCACATTTACTTTCTTACACTTAAGACCTGTTAGAGAATCATAGAATGGTTTGGGTTGGAAGGGACCTTTAAGATCATTTAGCTCCAACTGCCTGCTGTAGGCAGGGACACCTCCCCCAGACCAGGTTGCTCAAAGTCTTGTTCATCCTGGCCTTGAGTGCTTTCAGGGAGAGGACATCCACAACCTCACTGGGCAACCTGTTCCAGGAGAACATTTTGGATGAATAAGAGATTCATGACAGCATCTGAGGAAAGGGTACTTGTAACTCCAAGATGGGGCTCACATATTATCTCAAAAGCAATATTAGTGATCACATGATATTTTATTTAGTTTTTTGTCTGTAAGATAAACTAATTATGCTTTTAACAACAGTATTCACTTGAAGTGCTTGATTTGGTTCTAGTGATTGGTATAACATGATATACGTACCTTTTTCCTGCTAGATCAATCACATTTGTTTGTTAATGAAATGTGTACATACAGAATAAAGATCCCAAGGGTTAGAATCTGGAAGAAACAAATTATTTCCAAGCTTCCCGAGGATAAAAAATACAGAAATTTAGGTACTGTTGAAATCCCTGTGGAAACTGTCATATTATCCTCTGAATCATGAAAGCATCAGTTTTCTATATATAATATTTCTTTGTGGTACGATGCATCTTATTGTTGTGTTGTTCTTTAATGTGAAAAACTGCTCCTATATGTGAGTGTGTGCGTGGCTTTGTTGCAGATGGGGGTTGTGCTGTATTGGTAAATCGCTGTCTAGGGAAACAAGAAATGCCTGCTTGCTGCCGTTGTTCAACCCTTCTGTAGTTCCTTATATTCTCAAATATTTATTCAGTTTTATATTAGATAAGAGAATTGTTAAAAAAAAAAAAAATCACATGCAAAGGTAATGCCGTTCCCAAGGGTGGCATTTTATTTGATCCTAATGTAGAGATGCTTTATTTCCCCACTCTCAGGGTTAGTGTTCTGGGAGGCTAAGAAGAACACGTAAGCTCATGAAAACTGATACAAAGGTCAATGTCTCCCCTTCCTCCCAGCCGAGTCCTTTATGTAATTAAATGTGCAGTTCTTAAAGCTTACCTTAGGTTTTGTTTTGCTTTTCTTTTTTTTTTTTTTTTTTAATCTTGATTAAACATGACAACAGATCAATGGGAGAGTAGAAACAAACCATTAAAAATAGGCACAGGTTTAAGCTGAGTATTCATTTCATTGTGGAATAATAAAGCAAACCAGAATGTTCAGAATTTTGCTGAAACTACCTGATTGTATGCTGTAGTGACTGATGTACAACTGGGAATTTTTAATTGACTATTTTTAATTGCAAAGATTAAATGAATGTGAAGTATATAGGGAGTGGGGTGGGTGTTTTGGTTAGGTGGCTTTTATTCTTTTTTATTTATTATTATTATTTTTTCAAGTCTGGGAACCTGAGAGCAACCAGAGAGGGAGTAAAAATCTCTATTGGAAGCAACAGTATACCAAGTTGTGGCTAATGCAAGCAAATAACACAGGGAATAGAAACTTTCAATAGCGCTGTAGTGTAACTATAGAGAAGAAAATAGTGTGATGGCCTTTGCAGGGAGGTGATAATGGTGCACCTGTCTGTGTGTGGGTACATGCACTGTCACCTCCAGTCATGAAGTAGTGCAGGTAGGCCATTAATTTGATCTAGCAAAATAATTCTTATATTACCAAATATTGTACATTTGGCCATTAATTTACCTGTTTTAGTGTACCACCTGTTTAGTGTGTACGCCTATTACAGATGATGAAGTAAAAAATTCCAGACCGTTTCATGAGAATCAGTAACTATTTTTCTTTTCTTTGTTTAAGACTGCCACTGTGGGAGAATAATATTTCTTCCTTTCTTATTTTACTGGTCAGCTGATCTTATTTATGTTTTCAGTTCATTTAAGGGAATGGTTTAAGGTGATTATAGCCAATTGTGCCCCATATGTTTCTACCTTTCACGTTACCATTCCCAGAATGGTAGAATAGAGAACTGCTTTTCTGTTTTGGTAAGCTTAATCTTTAATGGGAGAAAAGAAAATTTCCAACTCCCCTTCTCAGCCCCGCCAGCTCCAGATACTTAGGAAAGCAGAAAATTCTGAAAACTCTGGATGAAGAAAGAAGGGAAGAGATGAAGTGAAATTCTCTGCTTTGACCATCACAGTTGAAGTGGCTGATGAGCATGCTCTTCATAAATCAAGAGTTCTCTATTCATACGTGAAAACGGGTCTTAGGGATAACTGTGGTATTATTCTGTACCCTGACTTTGTTGTTAAACAGCAGGGATAAGGTTTCAAACAGTACTTGGTTGATTGAAAAATGATGATAATAAAAATATACCTTTTAACCTGAACACTGTGCCCTGGGTGGCTCACTGCTCTATGTAGTGATATGGAAATTATGAATCAGAACTCAACTAACGCTACTGTGCAGTCTGATATTTCTCATGATTAGTTAAGGTGTTTTTTGGTTTACACGCCCTTTTTGTTTGAGCTGTGTGAAAGGCTTCCCCTTCACATAAAGTTTTGTGTGAAATGACAGCTGGGAAGTCAGTACTTCTAGTCATTCAAATGCTTGGCCTTCTCTTTTACTATCCTCTTACTTCTCATGCTGCTTTCCTGATGCTGAAGTGAAATAATAGCAGTGCCATTTTCAGGACTGGATTGCGTGGGAAACACTACTCATGTAGATACTGGCTTTCAAGAGGCTCATTCAAGTCAAAGAACTTATTGACAGTGGTAAACCTGCTGCCATGATGCTGGACAAAATGCATATATTTTTTAGTAATGCTTGGAACTGGTCATTAAATAAAAACATTTAAAAATATGCAGAAACTTCAAAAGCAACAAGAATTTCTCTTTGCTTTCTTCTACTCTGCCATAATTCGCCTTTTCTCTACAGGTAGCATGACTCCGGTATACCTGTAGTTGAACACACTTTCAGGATCTGTTTTCAGACAAGCAGGCATGTCTCTTATCAAGTCTGTGGGAGAAAAGAAGTCTAATTTTCCTTTTCTCTACTTTCCCATTACCTCTAGTCAATGTTTGTGTATATAGTCTGTCACATTCATCTGTGGATACCCACATATATTGTCTGTGGATTTGTTTGTGTGATGGGAAAGCAGATTCCTATTGAGGCTTTCCTATATTAATCTTGTTATCTACAGACACAAGAACTTTAAAAGGATAAATACGAATTGGGACAAACATAAGTTAAAATAAATAAATAAAATATATTAGACACTTTAATTTCTGTTCATATTCCTGTTCCAGCACAAAATGTCATTAAATTGTGATAGTGATTACACATAATGACTACTTGATGCTTAGATTTTGCTCAAAAGTTCTCTTTTATCTTATCATTATTTACACTTTAAACTGCTTCAGATTCTACATTGCTGTCAATTTGTATGATGCAGACACTTAATTAGTACTGATTAGGAGCAGGAGTGTCTGTGGGAGAAGCTGTTTTGCAAAATGCAGTCATTTTATTAAGCCTTAAATATTATAATTTAATATGTGGTTGATGAACAAAAAGATGTATTTTCAGCTTGTTAAGGTTAGCTTGGTTACATCAACTTGAACGCAGTCCATGAAGCTGATGGGTGAAAGGTACATGTTGTGGTTGGAAGCATAAAGGGAAGGTGTATCTTCACTGCTTTTGCCTTAGTCTAGTATAGCATAACATAGGAGCTGTAGCTGAAACGATTTAAGAAGTGACCCAGAAAACAATAACAAAAGACTCGTTAGAAGTAGACTGTATTAGTAAAAAGCTAGACAGTAGAATCTCTCCACTAGCCTTTCCTTGAAGGCTCTTGTATCATCTGCCCAGCCTCAGTACAGCGCTGAAGAAAATGATACTGAAAGGAAGGAGTAAGATTTATGAGAGGAAAAGGAATCTTTTAAAGGCAGGCTGAGGGTTGTCATGAGCCAAAAGATGATCTGAAACTTAAGGATGGATGGTGGAAGTTGACAAGTATGGAAGAACATATTGTTTGTGAGGACTTGTCTTCTAGGGCTGTAATCCTGAAGAATATTCATGTTCAGTCCTTAAGTTCTCAACAAATGTGATAACGTCTAGGTGAAAACCAGTAAGAAACAATGTAGAAAATTATCAGATTAAACAAATGTTTAAAAATGGCTGTCTGCCCAGACAACTCAACCCCTAAGGAGCTGGTGCTAGAAAATTATTTTTAAATAATTTTCAGAACTTGTAAAAGATCCAGACATTAGGTGTACTTTATCAAGTATGAGTGAATGTGGGTAAGCAGGAGAGTACACGGGACATATTAAAGTCATCCTTTACAGGTATATGTTTCTCAAAATGAAAGAAAAAGAAGTTATTCAACCTTACCTAGTAAAATACCTGCTCTACGATGAAATGAAGCAAATCAGATTCTGAGAAGCAGTTTGCCTAAGGTGTAAAAGATCTGGTGAGGCTGATGAAGGAGCAAAGGAACTGTCCAGAGATGCAGAGTTTTTGCAGAAAAGCAACGTGAATTCTCTGTGCTTACCTCTTGACTTTCTCAATGATGATACTCCCATCAGCAGAGATGTTTTATGGCTGGATCTGTTGGTCTCTGTTTGGTCTGCGGTCCCATATAAAGTGTGCACAAGATACAAAACTGGACATGTCAGACCTACTGCCCATGAATTGGATGATCTGTCTGTACTGGCAGTTTTCAATACCTGAACAGTGTGCACAGAGGTAGGTTTTACAGGAGCAGCTTTTCAGTCCATTGTCAGGACAAGTGTGCTTAATTGCACTGCACAGCTGAACCAGAAAATCTGAGCAACTCTATGCACCTTGTGCCTCAGTTGAGGAAGTAAGATAAACTCCTTATTATTCTCATTCTCTTTGAAAGGCAGTTCTTAGGAGTGATCCAAAACTGCAGTGCAAATGGAAGAAATTTTAGAAGAAACTCAATCATAAATGAGATTCTTTCAAGTGTTGTTGATACAGTTAGATGTATAATTACCTGGAGAATCGATGACTGCTGTAACCTTTTGCTTACACTGACTTATACTTGCTATCTTTATTTGGAAATTTAATGTCAGAGCTTTTGTTATTTTAGAGGAGTATGGTGGAGAATTATAGGCTAGAAGGTCTTTCTTAATGTCAAACTAAGAAGGAACGAAGTTATTAGAGCACATGGGTAAATGCAATTTTCAAGGCAGGGAAGGAAGTCTGAAAGCAGTGCCTTGCAAATTATACCTTCTTTTTTTAATTCTCTCTCTCTCTCTCTTTTTTTTTTTTTTTTTTTTTTTAAGAACAATCGAAGGTGGATAGGTGGAATGCAGTCAGTATAAAATAATTAGATCTTTAAAAAGAGTTCACTGAAGTGTCATGTGAAGAAGTATGAAATGAAGATGTCACAGGATGAGGGAGGTCCTCATGAAGACAAATGATAGAAAACAGATGACTTTCATAACGGAGAGAAGTCACTGTCAGGGTACATCATGTTTCTGAGCTGGGTTCTGTGCAGAAATTAACTGAAGATCACAGATAATAAAATGAAAAGGTCTTCTGATGAAATGCTGTTTAAGCTAACCCAACAGCATGTAAGTGCTGTTCCCCATAGTAGAGATCATTGGGAAATATAAAGGGAAGTAAAGTGATTGTTGAACATTGCAAACAGAGAAAGTAATCCTAGTTAGCTGTGTAATATTGAACTTCAAACTAGCTGTCATTATTAGGAAAGAATTATGAGAGACTCTTCCCTAAGCATCCTTAATCAACCACTGTTGGATGTTGGATGATGAGTAGATAGAAAGTTGTACAGCATTATGTTCTACTGTTACAAAAAGTGGTCTTTTTAAAAAAGAACTCTGAAAAAAGTGAAAACCGAAAAATTTCTTTTCCTTTCACTAAGATAATTTTATCAAAGAATCATTTCAGCTGGACAGGACCTTTAAAGGTTACCTGCAATGAACAGGGACACCTACAGCAAGAGCAGGTTGCTCAGAGCCCCGTCCAACCTGACCTTGAAAATGTGGGATTTTGGAGGAAGTGAAGAATTGTCTCATCTTCAAGGCAGTGCACTAGCACAGGGAGCGAATCTGACAGCGTCATGCCTATACTTCCACAGCAGAATGGCATCTGCTCTCAACTCAGGGCAGTGGGCTCAGCCCTTCATCTTGCTTTGTGCTGTTGGTAAATGCGGGCAGCTGTGCCACAGAGCCTGGATTGTCCAAAGTGGCTGGGCTGGATGGCAGCTGCTTTTTTCATCAGGTGCCAGCATGACTTCACCATATTAGCTCATTAGGCTGCTAGGCTTGGGATATCCCTTGACTTATCAGGCATATGGTATAAACGAGATATTGAGGGGAGGAAGCGTAGAAATAAGCATTTCTCATGGTGGATTCTTCCTAGCAAGGTTTTTTTACACTGAATTACTCTGAATTAGCTTAAGCTGCTCCTTCACTGCTTCCCAACCACCCCTCAGTGCTGTGCCGCAGTCAATCAAACAAGTGGAGTCCAAGTACTTGTGCAGGTGTAGAACATTGTCATTCTATGATTTAATAAAATGATTTTGTGCAGTTATTCTTAAGGCATAGTCTTAGTAAAGAATTCTGCCAGGGAAGTTGGAAGGGAACAGATTTCTTTAAACTGAACGTAAAACAATGTAGTAAGAAGTACATATTGTTGTTACTTCAGTTGTGTAAGTTTTAAGGAATATTCCACTTAGGTTGATCATTTCCTGTAGGCTACTGATGCTATTTACTATACCTTTGGATACATTTATCAAAAAATCTTTTTTAGATAACTGCTTTAGAGTATATAACTGGAGAGCAGAGACCACAATGTAAAGATGATACTATGGTAGTGGTAGATATGTGTATTACTTTATCTAGTGATGTTGTAAAACCTATCTCATTTTAATTTTTTAGATATATTTAATTTCTTCATCTTAAAACCTTTCCAGAAGAACCAACCTTCTGAAACTTGCACCTCTCACTAAATAAAAGCAATGTAATGCTACACAAGGGAATAGATTATGTATATTTTGAAATACTAATATTTTCTTTATTTGCCTTATTGTTTGAATTGTACAGTAAGCTCTTGACAAAGAGATTGCTAGACTGCAGTTCAAGTACTGTGCATTCCAGAATTCATGTCTTGTTTGTTTTTGTTAAGAAGCAGAATCAAATCCCTCAAAATGTTTCAGATCTGCCGTTTTCTTGGGATTTCTTTTTTTTTTTTTGGCCAAGTGGTAGGTAGAGTTAATGCCTAGTTTTGGTACTTTTTTTGTGAAAATTGCAGTAATTTGTCATAGCTCTAATCCTCCATAGCAGTAGCCGTGAAAACCAGCACATTTTTCTTTCTTTTCATTTAGTGAGATCAAAACGAAAATTGGTACATCGTGATGGTCTCAGAAGCAGTGTAGGAAAAATGTGAGCAATAACCAAGTGCTAATGAGACTTCTTTTCTTCATTAAGCCTTGTTGTGTTGCACTACTTGAGCTTAGTGCCTACATAATTACTGGTTTTATTTCGGTGCTTACTAAAGCCAAATCACTTCAGGCACCTTTCAGATGTTTGATCATTAAAATAGTCAGAATTATATACAACTCCAGTTTTTGTTGCAAAAGTGAGGCTGTCTACTTACACTTACTGCTTCTGGCTGTTTACACTGACCAAAAGTAATTGTTATGTTGTGGGTATTTTTTCTTTCCTCTCTCTTGCCTTTATTTGAACTCTGCATTGCTTGAGAGCCATCCCTCAAGCAAGATGGGCAGCTGTGCCCCCTTCACTCCATGTTCTGCCGGTGCTGAGTGTGGTACCGGGGTGGGAAGGGCTGCTCCAGTTCTGTAGCTGGGATGCTCCTGTGACTCAGCCCAAGCTAGTGTTGTCTGATATGATGGGCAAACTGTCAGAAGGAATACAGTCAAGTTGGGCTCTTGTCCCTACGGGTGGGAAAATCTAGCACAGTTGTGAAGTAGCGTTAGTGCAGCAAAATGCTTAAATTGTGCTGCATGTTCTACAGTGGCTTAGCAACCCAGGAAATCCAAATGCCAACTGGTTGTGCTGTTGAAATGGTTTTTAGCCCAGGCAAAGATTTGCTCAAGACAGCCATTTCCAGAGCCAGCGTTTTGCTCCTTCCAGCTATTTCCAAGAGCGTTTACTGTCTTGGCTATGGTTTGGAAATTTCTTCCATTTTTGGATTTTCAAGTGACCTGAATTGTTCTGCTTCCATGAAGTTGTGGAATAAGGGCTTGTGGTTAGGGCAAGAATCACAGAATAGTGGTGGGAAGCACTAAACTCATGCTTCCTAAATGGAAATGCTCTTATACCACAGTGCTGTATGATCTGTGATGTAAAAGATTCACCACACTAATATTACATTTTCTCCTTGAGTGGGTGATGGAGGTGACTTGGAAACATCATGTCTGGGAACTTGGTTTTGTTTTGTATTTCCTAGCTAGGACATATGATAGTGCTCAGTACTACTAGTGTGGTTAGTGGTGTCTGGAAGAAGTCTGTTTTTCAGGCAGGAGTTGTTCCACTTGTCTTCACGCTCTGCTTATCTCCTTGCCCTGGTGGGCAAATTTTGCCTTTTCCTCTAGGAGGAAAGCTACTGAGCAGAACAGCGTCTATGTTGGAAATGGTGTGCTACCCAAGGTTTGACCTACTTTTTTTCTGCATTTTATTTTAATGCCAACATATTAGTAATGGTTCTGTGTGACTTACAGTAAAACCTAGTAGATCATGTGCTGATGCCTCTCAGCATGTATTTCAGATGCCTATGCATGTTACTACTGTTAAGAACTTACTGAAGGTACCTCGGTAGAGAACATTGCAGACACAGTCTAACCCCAGCCATCCATTCTTATCTTTCTTTTGAGAAAACATTGTTTCTATCAATATTCAGTACTTTGAGAAGAACGTACTTTTCCACTGTGTATGGAGGAACAAGAGGCATCAAGACTTCTTCCTCGGCTTTCCCTCTCTACTTTGTGTCCTCTGATAGTTGAAAAATACTTTTGCTGAACAAACCTTTATGCTCATTATAGTAGTACAGCAATGGGATAGATCTTTAGGTAGTACATATTCCATCCTGCTTGAGTGTACAGAAGATTTTAGTAGTGTTAGTTTTCTGGTATGATAATAGAGATGCTTCTAATTTGTAGATGTTTCTGTGCTTGTGGCTGTTGCATTTGAGCAAATCCTCACTTGCTGCAGCCTAGGACCTTGCGCCTCTGCTGTCATTGCTGCATTTACCATTGTGTTACACACGGTAATAGATGTGATGTGGAACAACAGAATGGAAAGGTGGGGGTATGTAGTTTCCTATCTCTTGAGATTTGAAAGGCTTGATGGGCTGTGTGGAACACTAAGGCCAACCCTTGCAAAAGGCCTCACCCACATGAACTGGAAGTCATCCGCATACATGTCTCTAGTACAAGAAAGACATGGAGATATTAGAGGGGGTCCACAGGAGGGCCACAAAAATGACCTGAGGTCTGAAGCACCACTGCTATGAAGAAGGTTTGAGAGAGTTGGGGATGTTTAGCCTGGATGAGAGAAGACTCTGGGGAGACTTCCTTGTGGTCTTTCAAGATACAGGGCTGGTTGTTCAAGGCTTTGAGAATCCTGATCTAGTGAAAGGCGCCCCTGTCTATGGCAGTGGGGTTGGACTAGATGATCTCTAAGGGCCTTTCTAACCTACTTCATCATTCTATGAAAAATCAGAGAATAAAAAAAACATCCCAGAAGAGCATCTATTGTGGCTTAACCAACAAGCAGCTCAGCGCCAAACTGACCCAAGTGGAATGGGGGAGAGAACTGGAAAAAAAATAGAACTCATGAGTTTAGATAAAAGCTATTGACTAAGACAGACGAGGAAAAGAGAAAAATGCAATGATAATATGCATATCTGCAGTGTGCTTACCTACTGACACAAGGTCTCAGCACCAATGCCCAGCAACACCTAGCAGCAGCTGGTCCTTGGCAATTTCCATAGTTGTATGGCCTTCCTCATGGTGTCAGGTGGTATGATGAAACTCTTGGACTAATTCAGGTACCTGTTCTGTCTGTGTCCCACCCCTTCGAACCCCACTATAGAGGTGGTGGCTCTTCATGCCTGGCCTGGCCTGGCACTGCCTGTGTTCTCATTACTTGGGAACAACTGATCATCACTGTGGTATTAGCACTGCTTTAGGTGAAACCAGGACAGCTGTTTTCTGAATCCTTGTGAGAATCTTTCTAAGTTATTGTCTGAGTGTTTTAGCTTTCATCTGGAATGTATAAAACATGACCGAGAAGTTATTGAGCTGTTAGACTTCTGCTGTAGTTGACTCATCTGGTCTAAAATAAATCCTTGTATACATCTATGTACTGTCTTCCCCCTCTATTAGTTTCCTTGAGAAATGTTGTTTATTTTACTTCATCTTTGTGTGAAAGAGATCTTAAAACAAAAAACAAACAAACAAACAAACAAACAAAAAAAAAGAGAACAAAACAACTCTGGCTTTTTCCTTCATGAGTTCAGTGAGAAGACTGCTAGTCTTTGTCTGCTGCTGTTTCGTTCTAAAGCTGTCATGTTAGGATGTGATGCACATGACTGGAAGGTGCTAGAAGCATTAGGTCAGTTGTAGTGTTTTTCTAGACAAGGCTCAGACTGAAATCCACAAGATCTCAGTTAGTGGTCCTTGTAAGCAGTTACTCTGTTTACAGAAAATGTGATAAATTTTAAATTTTAAAATTTTAAATATTTTTAAAATTTTAAATTTTAAACCAAAGTAAAAGCGATATGAATGTTGTATTTTTCAAAACTCTGTAATGTTATATCGCTACTGCTCGTTTACGGATTTTTGAAACGAAAATATATATCCGAGGGTCTTATTTTCATTTCTGCATGGTTTGCTTTTGCATCTTGCAGCATGACCCCTATGAGAATAGAAAGTCAAGCTGAGGTTATGAGTGGGCTTCTCAAGAAGAAACAATGCTTATGTTTTTCCCCCAGTCTGGCAACTATTTATTTGCCTTTTACTTAGTTTATCTTTGTTCTTTTAAATATATAAGAGAAAAGAACATACCTACATCTTAGTGTGATAGTTTATAGCCCAGAAAAACAATGCAATGCCTATCACACACAGGTTGAATGAAAGGCTAGGTATTCATTATTGACAATGAAAAGTAAGCATTTAAATCACAAGCGAGCTATTCCTTTTTAGCTGATTAAAGTCTCTTATGACATGCATCTATTGCATTTACTGCTCAGCATTAGCCTGTGTGCTCAGGTCTCTATAATGCAGTCTACTAGAACACACATTTCTCCCCCTTTCAAAGATGTAACTCATTTGTGAGTTCCACTTCTTCTTATGGCTTGACCCAAGGACCCTTTCTATTAATTGTGGAGGACTGCTTTGATTTAATGGAGGTTGCTGTCCTGTTAGACTGATAATATAGCACTGTGGGTTTTTTTTCTGTCAATTTTTTTTTTGGCAGAAAAAAAAATAATTGCTTACTTAATTATCCTCATTAGTGGTTCTGATTTTGAAACTGATTCAAATGAACACTATTTTGGATTAAAAGGTTGAGCTCTGGCATATTGAAGTAGAGTACCAATTAGAAAAAGTATAGTCAATTTTTTTGTTCCTTTTGGGCGTTGTGTAATTTTACACTGTTAACTCTATAAATACTGACTACCATTACACAACATGTTACATAGGAAATAGTTCTGCATTTAGAGATCACATACTGTGGAAAGAATTTTGGCTTCCTAAATGCTACCAATTACATAATCATGTACATTACAGAAGTAGAAAAACTAACTGGCTCATCTGTATGTGTACTTAGACCATGTATTTTTTACTTTTTTTTCAATTGCTTCATGCTGCTTTAAGAATTGTAACAATTTACATAACTGCTTGAACAACAAAAAGCCAAACATTTAAGATATGCTTTCAACTTAAAAATTTTTGTTTTATCCTGGTAAGCCCATTCTCTGGGATGACTACTGAAACTGAGCAAGTGACAATAGTGAATAACTCGATAGTTTTTTTAGATAACAGCTCTGAAATGTTGCATTTTGCAAATTAATACTCTTCCAGTTCAGTTGGAGCCTTTCTTTAGTAAAATAACTGATAACTAGTATATCCTGTTCTTCCTTTAGGCTCTCTGTTCCTGCCCTTATTCCTTCATGTTCTCCCTTCAGAAGGTGGGAGGAAGATGTTCTGGGGAACAGGGCAAGCTTTCACCTGAAACTAATCCACACCTCCTTGTTCCCCAGTGAAGTTGTCCCCATCTCCTAAAGCACCCTTTGTCACTATATCCTGACAACAAATCTGGGAGAAATCCCTAGCAGGGAGTGAACAGATTCATTTTGTCATCTGGTTTCATCAGGGTCTCTGGTAGCCACCACAAAGAGAAAGTGAGGAGCATTTTAGTTAGATTCCGAGATTTCAGGTTTCAAAGCACTATTCTGAAGTGCACTGGGTCTCTGCCCTTGCCCTGTGCTGATGCAGGTCTGTGCAGATTGTGGGATTTGCCTCAAGCCTATTGTCATGGTTTTAGGATTTTTGTTATCAGTATTCCATGTCATAACATCATGTAGAGCACTGTGAGTTATAGAGTTAATGCTCCAGTTCCAGGTATACCTGTCTCAGAAGAGAAGAACTACATATCCCAGAGGAGTGTTCTCTGTTCTGTTTCCCTTCTGCGTTCAGAGGAAAAGATAAAACTGTTTGCAGGTTACAGGATGTCCCTTTTCCTTTTCTGCTAGTCTCTGCAGTGTGCGTGCTCCCTAGATGTCTCACCTTCAGCATTAGAGTAAGGCCATTGGTTTTATTTATTTATTTATTTATTTTGGACACTCATTTAATTTGATTTATTATTTTCAATTCCAATTGTATTGTACTATATTGTGTTATCTTGCATTCTGATATCGTATTTAGTAAACTTACTTTCCTCCTCAGATCATTGCCACTGTCTTGTTTTTGAGAGCATCTTTCTACCCTTTCCCCTTCTCCCCTTTTCCTGGGGCGTGGCTGCATGGGTCCCCCCATCCCATTAGTCACGGAACGGGGCCAAACCAGCCCATAAACGACTGATAGCTCTCAAGGTGACCTGTTGAGAACTACTAGAAGTTCACCTTAGGTACAGCTCTCATTTGGACAAGTTAGTGTTCTCTTACTGAAAAATCAATGGAGAAGATTCTTGTTCCTGCTTGTTCACAGTTTAGGAGGCCTTGGTAAGAAATACTGGAGAAACTTGTTTTGTTGGAGCCATGGGTGCTTCAGCAATTGTTACTGGAAGATGTATTTTTGGGGGGAGGAGTCTTTTCTTCCAACTGTTATCATGAACACCTGTTGTCTGATCACAAAAGTTATATTCTGTTCTGTAGGTGATAACTCCAGGCAGTTTTTTTCCCCAGCTTTTCTCAGTAGCTTGTGAGAAAGTAGTATTGATCGAGGAGGTCAGAGTGGGTAAATATATTCTTTCCTTGACTCCATTGGTGACTTAGAACTGTTGTGTAAGGTGGTATTTAACCGGTGCTTTTGTATCCACTTACATGAGTGTAATCATTTAAAATACTCATCTATTTGTTAATTATACTTGTAATGTCATATCAGTTTGTGCGATCTATTTCATTTTTTTCTCCCATATTCAAGGTATTTTGTGTCGATTTTCACCATTCTGTCGTCATTTTTTTTTCTCTAATGTTGTCTTCAGTTCTTTTAGTTCTTTTTAGTAACATATAATCTGGAGTCTGATCAGACCATCTTCATCTAGCGCTGTTTTGCTGTACTGTGGGCGTGAAGATGGCTATGTTGTTTCCACTTGTATCTTAATCCTTGTGTGAGCTGTTTTACCTTCCTTCCTCTCGAAAAAAAAAAACAAAAAACAAAAAACAAAAAAAAGTGAGGAATGTTAAATTCTTCTCAGTTTACAGAAGCATAAGAGGAGTCAGAATCTGAGCCAAAATTGCAAGAGGTAGTTCATTTTACTCCTGCTCTAATAAAATGTATAATATTTAGCTATCCTATACTTCAGTCATTAGTTAAAACCCCTAGAGGGAGACATGATCACAGGTGGATTATTGTAATTCCTCATTACTCTGATCTTTTCATGATAACTGAAGTAATTTCTCTAGGTCACTTTGCATAGCCTGTTACTTGATAATTGAGTAGTGATAACAGTGTTAGTGTTCGTAGGTGCGCAGTCTTTCTCCTTTTAATATAAATCTCTTTCTGTCTCTTTCTTTTCAAAAACAGGTCAGTAATAGTGATACAGTAAAGCATCTTGAAAAAATTCATCCTGAATAGCAACGCAGCTCACTAGCATGGCACTTTGCAACATGTCCAGACTATCTTTGGCTGTGCTTGCACCAAATAATCTTCATACTTGTGATCAATCAGAGATGAGGAGAAATAAATCTTTCTTTGTTTTTCAATCGCTATTAGTTTAGGACCAGACTTTCCTCTTCCATAAACATCACAGGAATAGTATTTAGTTTATGAATAAGTCAGGGAAAACAGTGTAAATATAAGTATCAAGTCATTAAGAGACTTTTCCTAACGTTTTTGAACCAAACGTACCACAGTTCCTTTGTGGAGATAAAACTGGGACTTTTAATAGTTAATTGCAGGATATAGAAAGAGGGCTGAGTAAGAATTTGAAGAATAAAGAGCTAGCCGTAAAAATAACAAATATGTTATTTGAACTTCATAAAACTAGAAAGAATATGACGAAAAGGAAATGCACAACACCAAGCTGCTGTAATATATTCTGTCATCCAGTCGTACAAATATAAAATTTTCTTAGGATATCTTCAATATCTGAGTAAGTTTTCACTTTTGAAGTTGTTAAGGTGAGGATTCTTAAATGTGACATAGTCTGGAGGGGACAGACACAAAGAAGTGGGGAGGAAGGGAAGAGTACGATCTTCCTTGGACTGGTAGTTTCACTTTGCCTTTGCCTGTCATCATTCATCTCTGTTACAGCTGGTGCTGATCCCTCCAGGACATGAGATCCTGCACAGAGCAAGCCCAAGCCTGACCCAGTATGATAGTTTATGTAGCATCTTCTCCCTCATATCTTAGTGACATATCCTTCAACTCACTAAAAAGGAAGAAACAGTTCCAGCCTATTTTGTCTTGAGCAACTTATCATGAAACCTTGGCAAGCAATACCTTTGGAGGTTAAAAAAAATCCAAAGTGCTATGTGCTAGGATGTTATGTAAGGCCTTCAAAAATATACAGCATATGTATATGTAGGTGTTGCAGTGTCCTGGAAGCCTAAGGAAAGGTACCTACTAGGTAAGAGTAAAGGTAACAAAAAGCCAATCCTGTCTTAGTCACTGAATGCAGGCACAGCAAATTCAAAGCCCAGCCTAGATCTTTATACCTATGTCTGTGTAGTCTGGTTATGTCCACTGAGACCAGCTGGCTGTACAGTACTCAGGCTTACTTTCTCTTTCTGAGTGTGATTGATTTGCAGCCCCACTGATAAGCTTGCCTTGAAATAAACCAGATTACTTGACAGGAAGCTTCTCAACTGCTAAAAGAAATTTTGTGTCCTGCAGATGTATTCTAGGCAGCACATGGCAGTGCTGTCCTCCTTGAAAAGGGAGAGAAATTTCTTTGGCTATTATACTTCATCAGTTCACCTTATCACTTCAAGTAGTTGAGTCTAAGAAATTTTGACTGAACTTGCAAATAGTGCATCCTTTCTTCCCATTCTTGTAGGAATAAGATTATGGTATCTGTTTAACTTAAGATTCAATCTTTTCTTGCTCTGTGTCTATCAGATCAGTAAACTGTTAATGCGCACCTCCAACCACATGGATAAGGGCAAAGGCCTTCACCTGATGGCCCTGAAATGCTTACAGGTGCAGACTGTTTGTCACCTGGACATTTTCGTTGGGACACCCACTTCTGCTGAAATGCAGAACTGCTGTTTCCATCAGCTGTTACTGGTTTCAGTAATACATAGTCATAGAACATCCCAAGTTGGAAGAGACCCATAAGGATCATCATTCAGACGGTATCTCTGACTTTCCTTCCATTGACTACTGATTGATGTAATCCCTTCCAAAGTGCTGATATTTCTTTGTCCAGGCCAAGTGTAATCAAATTCCACTGCAATTCATTTCCAGTCTGACTTAGATGTGCTGTGGAGTCCACTCTTGCGGAGCAGGCTTTAGGGAAGACCTATGCCTGTTTGCTTGGGCCTTTGCCATTTTAGCCATTGCTCTGGAGACAAAGCACTTTAAAAATCTTGTTTTCAGAGTAGTATTTGGGAAGTTAGTAGAACCAGTCTGATATATTTTTCCCTTTCTATTCTTATGGTTCCTTTTGTCATCAGCTATTTCTGTTCCTTCTTCTATAGCTCTAACTTTCATCAGATTTCCCTGTCAATCTCTACTGCAACTTTTAGTTTGCACTTGCTGCTGTTTACTGTAAAATACAGTGTTTAATTGGATTGCATTTTAACATTAATTAACATGCAATTACATACCATCTTTGACTTGTCTTGGTTTCAGTTAGGTTTGATATATTACTTGTAGTTAGCTAAATAACAGAACTTTCTTCCTATGGAACACTGCTGAGAAATATCCTTAAAGGATTCTGAAATCCCATTTTTGTCATTGAATGTATCTAAGTAGCTTGTTTTTCACTACAAAATGCATCTGTATTGTCAGCACTGTGTGTGTGTATTATAATGCTGCAATTATTTTCCAGGGATCTTAGTGTGTTTGTGACTGCCATTAAGATGAATGCGTACCAGATGCTTCTTTAAAATGAAGCACTATTGTATAGGCTGATAGATGGAAAGTTTGTCAAAAGTATTCAAAGCTTCTACCAGAGATACAAAACAGCTGGAAAAAGTCATTGTTATGTGCTAGTAGCACGAGTCTCTAGTTTGGCTGTTCTGCATTTTGATTATAGTTAGATTCCGTGGAAGTGTCAATCATAGCTCCTGTTATTCTTTATTTTTATGCCATTTGGAATTTCATATGTACCTATTTATTCTTAGCCAGAAAATCTTTTTTTTTTTTTTTTTTTTTTTTTTTATGCGAATGTCTCTTGAGAAGCAGCATGGGATAAAAGTTGGCCAATATGAACTATATTTATTACTTCTATGCAAACGCCTTTTTGGCCAATGGAAATTAAAATGCCCTGTTGATTATTTCCCTTGTATTTGAAAGAATAGCTTGTACAGCAGATGAGCAATGCCAATTTTATTTTTTTACTTCTCTATTATGTTACCAACAATACTGTTCTGTGCTTCAGAGTACATCTATAATTAGCAGTGTATTAAGTAAAAGTGGCACCATCTTGTTCAGCTGTGCTTTCTCCTGTGCTTAGTCCTATTATGCCTTTTTTTTTTTTTCTTTCCAGAAACCCAAGTTTCTACTAGAATTGAGCCAACTAGGAAGAACTAAATTATTCAGAGTTAGCACCTGTCTCATCTGTATGCAGGGACTTGTTGGCTCCAGTGCATGAAATTTCTCCATTCTAACTTTCCAAGTGTCTTTCATCCTGTTATGTGATGTCCATTTATTCAGCTGTCTTTGTTATGCCAGATGTCTTTCTCTATTGCCCTAGGAGAGTCTCTCCTACTTCTTTCATTCTAGGGCTTCCCAGAGCCAGCCCTGCCTCTTCTTGGATGGATTCTTCTGACTGTCAGTACCAGATGATCTCTTCTCACCTTTTCTTTCCTTCCCTCTGAATGTCTGGAGAGAGGAGAAAATAGTCCATTTTGTGCTTCAAGCTTACTGTAAAACTAAGTGGCAGAGGTAGAGAGTTCACTTCACGACTTCATGTTATGATTGACAATTATTTCTGGAGGACAGTAGCAGGCTAACCCTGAAATCAGTCTCACTGGACTGATCCATTATAAACACATTTTTTAAAACTTCTTACCAGATTTGCATGAGTAAATCGTGTCAGAATTCACTATATTCGGGATATTGTGAAATATATATGTTTCTCTGTGTGTCTCAAGGAAAACTGGTGGTTTTCTGTAGTTAGTTTTATATACAAATGGACAATAGGGTGGTATTGTTCATAGTGTCACCCAGTGTTTATTGAAAAACAAGAACTTTGACTTATGCTGGTAGTCTCTCAAGCAGAAGACCATTAGGAAGGTAATTCAGATGGAATGTTTGGGAATTTGTCTGGAGTCTTCAAGCCATCTGAGTAAAAGCTGAATAGCCTATCGAAGAAGTGTTCAGAAGAATGAGTGCTAATCTTGTGTTCTGACCAGTGCTAACTTCCTACTGTGTGACAAAATCTGCTGTTTCTGGTTGGGAGGGGGACTACAGTCACACAGATGGCAGTCACCATTAACAAAAAAGCATGCCTTTGTTTCAAAGTCTTTGTTAGAGATACCTGACCCATTAGATAATGTATCTATTAAGTTGCACCTTTATTAGAAATGTGATATGTGTTGTTATTAAGGAGTGATGGTGAATTTTCACTGTTTGTGCAATCTTTGTTATTCATGCATCGTTATGCCATGTAAATATGAATTTATAACTGCTAATAGAAATGGCCTATGCTTTAGGTTTTCAAAATATCTTTTTTTTTTTCTTTCCCTTTTTTTGTCTTGCAGTTTTCAGTGAAGATCTACACGCCAGTCTATATTTTGTCAATGCATCTCTGCAAGAGGTAGTGTTTGCTAGCACCACAGGGACATTGGTACCCTGTCCAGCAGCAGGGATCCCTCCGGTGACGCTCAGATGGTACCTAGCAACGGGCGAGGAGATCTATGATGTCCCAGGGATCCGCCACGTCCACCCCAATGGCACTCTCCAAATTTTCCCCTTCCCTCCTTCAAGCTTTAATAACTTAATCCATGATAACACTTACTATTGCACAGCTGAAAATCCTTCAGGGAAAATCAGAAGTCAGGATGTTCACATTAAGGCCGGTAAGTACAGCCTTGTTCATGGCTCAAATGGGCCTGGGGAGGGAGGAAACTTGGGTGTTTTGAAAAATAGTAGCAGTTGTGAATCAAAGGAGTTACGACGAGAAGGATAACCTCAGAAATCCTTATGATTATTATGTGAAATAGTGTATTTTTTTTCCTTTCTTCCTCATTCGCTTTTGCTTTGATGGTGAAAAATTAGTTTTCCAAAGATAACGATCAGCTGAGCTTCTAAACAAGCATACGGAAAAATGAACCAAAAATGAAATTGTTAATCAGACCATGCTTACTCATTAAAAAGCTGTGAGAGACAAGGATGTAGTCTTTGGGTTTTGTGTAACAGTTGGAGAAAAAGAAGTAAAATGCTTGGCTAATCATGCCTCTTTTTAGGTGCTTGTGTTGAGTTGTGCCTTCTTTTGAGAAGTAAACTTGTGTCCTTTATAACAACTTAGCAAGGGGTGTTGATACATAGTCAGTACTTGGTGTTTGAGCTAAAACATGCAAATTAGCATAATGATTTGTATCTATTTTCTTGTGCTGACTGTATGCAGTCTGGGTGAATAAGTAGGGAATTATGGTGGAATCAAAATCAGGCCCTTTGCTGCAATATGTAAACATGATTGCATACTTTTTGAAGGTTTTGTCTACTCACTTCAGTTAATTAAAATATTCAAACAAACAAAAGCTGGTCTGGAAGCTGACCCTTGCCTAATGCAAATCCTTATAGCCTTTGTTGGTGGCGAAGCTGTGAGTCTTTTCTCAGAAGTGTCTTTTCATTTGAGATATGCCTTCACAGGATTCATGGAGGGATAATTCTGAACAGTTACTAAGTAGACTTAACTTCATCTTATGTGGGGATTTATTCTACTCTTTTTAACAATGAAATAACATTCAGATATTTCTAGTTTGTAAGAAATTGGAAGGTAAGACTGAAAAAAAAAAAAGAGATTTTAAAAATTTCATTTATCTTATTCAAAATTTAGTGTGAAATAATGCTTATTTTCATTTACAAGAAGCGACTGTGATAAGCAAGCTTGCATGTTACGTGTATGTGGAATTTCTAGAATGACTTATGCTTCCCCTGAAAATACTTCATTTTTCACAGACCAAGATTGAAAACCACAGATTCATCAGATTATTGTATTTTTTTTAGCTCTTGGTTTACCTTTGATGGATTTGCTAATGTTATATCTGGCAGAATTATATTTTAAGAGAACACATTTTTGTCCTTTGTGGATTTGTTAATGTCCACATCTGGGATAGCATTTTTTCCCAATATGTAGGAAAATATTTTGGCAGCTTTCTCTTTTTTGCAATACTAGTTTCCAATATTTCTATTTCTTAGATAAATAATTTTGTTAGCTATGATTTAATACTTACTCAATCGGAGAAGCATACGATATAGATGATAGGATACAGCTATATCTGTTGCACAACTTTCAGTTTTTCCATGGAACTTCCTATTCTGCTTGAGAAATGAACTTCCCAAATGGAAGCAGCATGTGTAAAAAGGCTTTGCGATGAGTTCTGCTCCAAAGTAATGCCTCCTATTTTATCATGTTGGCCCATCATGTCAGAGGTGGATATTGGTAATAGGGAAATAGATGTTGAACCTTCCCACCAATATTTCGTTATGTTTTGTTGCTATGTGATAAATGGCAGCAGAGAGAGGAGCAGTCTGACAAAATGGCATCTGACATGGAAGTGTGTGTGAAGCAAAGACATGTAACTGAATTCCCCCATGCAGAAAAAATGGCACCCATTAACACTCATTGATGGTTGCTGGACATCAGTGGAGACCAAACACTGGATGTGAGCACTGTGTCACAGTGGGTGATGCAATTCAGCAGTAATGAAAGTAGCACTAAGTCAGCTCCACCAGTGCAGATTTTTATGAGTGTGGCATGCAGACTCTTGTTCATTGCTGAATGAATGCAGAGCTAGTGGTGGTAACTAAGTTGACAAATAGTGTTTTATAGCTGAGAATTTGCTCTATCAAATAGTGATATTGTGCTCTTTGTATCTGTTGGAGCTTCCATGAAAATAAGTAGGAGGCATTACTTTTGGAGTGATGTAGGCAGAGCTCCTTGACTCACTTTTTTTAGCTCCTTTTCTTCTCCTTTTTGGCCTCTTACCTTTGATCCATTCATTTGAGATGTTGCCTCGTGGATAATGCGTGACTTAGATAACAAATTAAAAATGCTCCCTTCATTCCTAAGAGCCAATATTGTGCTCTAGAGCTGTCACTGGGCTTGATAGCAGATAACAGTTACTAGTAAGTCTTACCTTGAGTAATTCTCTGTCACAGGAATTCTCAGGAAGATATAATTTTTGAGAAAGTCTCCTATGCATACTGGTAGTTCATTCTCAGTCAGCTTGAGAAAGCCTGAAACTAACTTCCTTTCCTAAGATATAAGGGTATAGCATTTATAAGATTTCAAGCTTGCAGATGATTGTATTTGTGTTTTTTGAATATAACTATCACACATAATGATCTCTCCCCCTCCCCTCAAAAAAGAAAACTACCAACTGAAACAAAGCAGAAAAAAATGACAACGAAAGAAAAACCAAAGAGTCAAACCCAAACTCAGTCTTCGTTCAGGACAGTCCTGCATGGGAATAGAGGGGTGTGTGTGTATATATATATTAGACTGAAGGCTAAAATTCTCATACAAACTAATGACTCAGGGGATTGGCATTTTCAAGATGATCAGCAAATCTTTCATGGGAGCCAGTCATTTATCCCTTGGAAATAACTGAGGGCATCTCTGAAACCACAGTAATGTAAACTTCTCAAAAAGAAATGAATAAGTCTCTTTCTAGTTTTTGTGCCTCACAGATACTTTTTGTCCTCTTACTGAAATGATCAGCTGGGCAGTAAGATTTGAAACATGGCAGACTTTCAAAGTAATAGACCTTCAGCAATGTGCTAGTGTATCGCTGCTAAAATAAAAAATCCCTTGTCTGTATGAGGTGGTTGGACTGTGAGCATTAGTCAAAAGTCAGCTTCATAAAGATGATTTATGTGTTCTGGAGCCATGCCCTCCAGTACAGAATAAGAGTAAAGGGCTGCTTTGTCCCAAGGCAGCCACAGTTGTTGAAGTCATTATATTAAAGGTGCTTATAATATCTGTTCTGCCCAGAGTGTACTTACAGCGGAGTTAAGAAATTTAATTTCTGATTCAAAATAAGATATGGACTCTTTTTTTTTGTTTGTTTGTTTGTTTGTTTGTTTAAATTCAGTGGATGGTCTTCCTGTAAGAAGATGAATTTGTCTTGATTTTAAGTGATATTTAATTTATCATTAAATGTATTCATTTTTGTTTAGTGCTCCTAACTGCTATGTTGATATAGACTCCAGTCTTTCTTTCTGCAGTGGTTGCACTGGACCTGAAAACTTGCTACTGTTTGAGTTTGTGAAAAGTAGTTACATTCCAGTATGCTGACTTCTTTTTTTCTTTAAAGACACTGAGTAGGAATGACCTTTAAAAATTCTATTGCTCCTGGCATATAGCTCTTCAGTCTACAGTGAATCTGGTTACATATAATGGGTAGAGCATTATACGTGATTGTAGGCAGGGTATATGGATAAGAAATATCACTGTAACATGGCAATTTAGCATTGCTATTTTGGTTTTATTGCTGTGATGGAGTTCTTCCCAATAATTTTTACTTTCAGACCTATGCATGCCTTAAACACACATGTCATTTTAACTCTACTCACTGAAACTGTTCCTCACTTGACCACTACCTTTAGCTCCTTAACTATGTTGGCTATGGTGATTTCTCTTCTTGCACCTTGATCTTACAGTACTGTAGAGATCTTACACTAATGCTTGTCCTTCATTTCTTACCCACTTAGATGCTATTCATTACAAGTGGTACTACTTCTTCTCTGCTCTAACTTTTTCTCCGTTAACCACTGCTTACAGATTTTCACCACTCCTTCATTGCATTGTTTCAATGTCAGAATTCTCCTTCTTTCCACTTATCATGCCAGTGTAGCTTCATGGCCTTTGATTAATACTAGTTTCATGTGAAGAATTTTTCCTGTTCTTTTTTCTTCTCTTTGGCTATTAAGATAATTCTTCTGTTTGCTAGTCAAATCACATCCTGAATCTCAGTGCTTCCATATGTTTTTAAAACAACTCCCAGTCACAGCTACTGTTTTCTTATCACTCTTATTTCTCTCTGTGCTGGGCAATTGAATGCAGTTCTTACCTTACCTGCTATCATTTCTCTGTGCTTCTGAAACACTGTTGGTTTTTGTTTTGTTTTGTTTTGTTCTGTTTTCTGACTGTCACCTCCATCGATTTTCTCCTTCATTTCTCACTTATTCAAAATCCTAAATGACACTGACCTTCTCTTCTACCCTTTGGATGCCTTCTTTACCTACAGTAGCTGCATATAATTTGTAGTCCTGGATAGAGTAGAAAACCATTTGTGATGGTAAATGTGGCATGAGAAACAAAAAGAGTAACAGAAGGTGTAACACAGTTTACCCACAGAATTTTGCAGTAACTGCATATTTATTTCTCCTTGTTCCCAGAATCAGATAAGAGAGGAATGCAGAAACATGGCAGAATACAGATTCTGAATAAATAGAAAGATCTGGGAATGCTTTTGTACTAACTCTCAAAACCATTAGTCTTGCAAAACTATCATTTAAACATATTTAAAAAATTACAACCTGAGGAATCTTGATGGGGGATTTTTTTATTAGGTGGGATGTGTGATTATGACTTGCTAATGGAACCTATTCCTCTCTCTTCAGTTTTACGGGAACCCTATACAGTCCGTGTGGAGGACCAGAAAGCCATGAGAGGCAATGTAGCAGTGTTCAAGTGCATTATCCCCTCCTCTGTGGAGGCATACATCACTGTTGTCTCATGGGAGAAAGACACAGTCTCGCTTGTCTCAGGTAGGCTCTTAAGATTTTCTTTGTCAACTGGCAATGGCAGATGTGGTTGCTGTCTTTTCCCTCAAATACCTGCTGTTTACTTTGAGTCAGTTATAGACTGGTATGTCACCCTTTCAGTAACATATTTCATATTAGCGTTGCTGCATCCTTATGACTGTATGTGACATGAGGGTTTTAGACAGCCTGGCTTTTTCTAGCATGCTTGAGGGGAAAATAACATGGTTTTTGTTTTATACTAGATATAAAATCATCTTCCTGGTTGCTGCAACAATGGGCTTGTGTTTTAACTTTGATAAGAAACCCTTACATGCCAAATAAATTTGAGTGTCATAAAGCATGTGTTGAGTTGTAGTTGTTTTTCAGTAATAGTGTTACTTGTGGATTAGAATGAATTCTGAGTCTAAATGTGCTGTGTGACTCGTATTCATGCCTTCATAATATTTTTTTCTCAAATACCTTCACAGGTAACTCTAGAGGCTTAAGCACGCTGTAAGCAGTGCTGTAAGGCAACAATATTCAAGTACAACAATCAATTCTAAAAGTTACATGCATCAATTGCCAATGTGAGGCAATGCTCAAGAAGTATAGGGATTTCAGGCAAAGAAAATCCAACATTATAAAGCTTAAATGTTTTAAGAAATTCATAGGAGGCTGTATGCATGCATAAAAGTATTTTCACTGTGGTACATATCCAAATTATATATTACACTCAGCACTTCTGTTGTTACTCATACAAATGATTTACATGCAGAAAGTTGAAGTGTATTTTTTTCCGGGTAGTGCAGAATGGAAAAAGTAGTCTAAATTGAATGTTGCTGCAGAGTATATTTAAGAATGTGTTTGTGTTTATGATCCTGCAATATTTAGAAAACTTTTTCTACTTCTCAGTAAATTAATAGTCTTTCCTTTTCTTTCTGACAAATGTGACATTGATGGAAATACTTACGTTTCTTTACGACTCATGTTCTAGATTTTATTTCTCTATGTAGTTTATTGATTCCTTACGTAAGCTTTATTATTATTTATTTATTTTATTTTATTTTGAGGGGTTCTATTCCGTATAGTTCTCTAAAGATTTGGTAACTATTTAAGTACCATTTTATTAATGGTCACTTGTCCTACACTAGTGGTGCACTGTTTAAGTTTGGTAAATCCACTTTGTTGTGTTTCAGTTTTTTGGTAAGGCATATATTTTGCCCATCACTGGGCAAAACAAGCATTGCCACAAATAGGTTTGTTATATCTGAATTGTAGGATTCACCAGTGGAACAACTCAACCAACACTGAAAGTTCATAGTTAATATACAAGTAAGCTTTTCATTATTCTATTTGTAATGGTACAGAACTATAATTAAGGTTATCTAATACAACAGTGAATGAATGTATGTATTTCCTCTTCTGATAGATGATGCGTATACATCTGTATGTGAAGGAAAATAATGTGTATATGTACATGGTTAATTACCAAAACATTTTTTCAAGTTTATTCATTCTGTAATAAAATATGCACGTTTTTTCTTCAGGAGGCAGGATAAGAGAATACAGGTCTTTGTAATCCCATCTTTAGGGAAGAAAGCGTGGCATTTCTGCAGACCATCATGACTACTGTGTTTAAAATATTTTATTTCTGGTTAATCTATCTTGATTTTTATCCTTTAAACTTTTGGGAGATAAACACACATAATGAAATTTAAGTCTATGTAGTTATATTTTTTTTTCTTAATGCCACTTCTGACTTTGGTTGACTGAGCTACAGTCATTAAATATCTATTAAAACACTTTCAGCACTTAAAAACCAGTTTTAATTATCTCACAATCCCTTCATTTGACAGTTATAAATCTAAATGGAGATAAAATAAAACTCATTAAAATCTGCTCTTAAAAATCTCTGTTTAACATATTGGATCACGTTATGGAAAAGATTTACTTTTAGAGATGAAATCACAGGTTAGATTACAGGTTGATGCTACCTGATGTGCAAGGGCAAAAGTGGGAAGAGAAAATATTTCTCTAGTGTAACCAGAATAGCTGCTAGATTTGTTTGTTCACCACTTAAATGCGGGTTGGTAGTGAGCCTGCATGTATTTCATAAAACCACTGCCTTCAGTTTTACCCATAATAAATTTTGCAATAATCTGGCCATGAACTCAAATGGTAGATATTGATCAAGCTTGTCTTCTTAGAATGCCAGTGCTGATGAATAGTGTACTAGACCTAACACAGCTATTGAGCTGTTTTCTACTAATGATCAATGTTCTGAGGAAGTGCATATCTCTGCTTATACAGTCATTATAAGTAGGTTAGATTTTTTTTTTCCAGTGGAGAAGCTTCATATGGAATTGGTACAACAGAGAAACTTTACTTCTGAAAGTCTTAAATACCAATGCAATAGTTCCAAGTATAAATTAGAGTAAATATTTCATACGTCTGACTGTTTGTAGTCCAGTTCTGACTACTAGAACAGTGAGATTTTTGAACCAGAACCTTTTCTTTCAACAGTTTCTTACTGTTTTAGATGTCGTTTCTTTCTGTGGAAATGAAACATTTCAAATAAAAAGCCAAATTTTTATATTTCTTTACAGTAAAAAGCAATAATTAAAAAACAACAACAAAGAACACACCCAAAACAACTAGTTTTTAGAAAGTGCATCTATGGGGCATATTCCTTTATTTATTTATTTATTTATTTACTTTGCTGCGGCAGAATTGTATTATCCTGAATACATCTGCCTTTGTATTGTATGCTTAGTTATCAGAGAGTGGAGTCAAGTTCAGTAATTGAGGTATGTAATAAAAATACCTGTGCAGCTGAATTGTATGTTGTGCCTCTAGGTTGTTGCAAATTGTGTGTTGAAACCTAGTAAGACATATAGCTGGACCATTTCCAAGGAGTGTGCTTATAGGTCAGGCTCCTGCTCAATGAAATGCAAGCTGCCAATGTTGTAAGCCAATAATATTGAATTCCATGAAATATCCATGTTCAAAGACAGCTGTGGACTTAAAAGATATGTGTGTGTTTGTCTCCAGGGAAATAACCAGGTAGCTGAGATTTTGCTTCTACACTTTGTACTTCCATATAATAGTAAATCTGTGGTTAAAAAGCATTTTCAGGGTGTCTTCTTGGAGCGAAGGTAGCGGGGAAAAAGAATTCTAAATCAAGTCAAGAACAATCATTAGGATGAATCTATTCTGGGGAAAAGTAGAAAACATCAGCTCCCAACAATAAAGACACAGAAATAATTTCATGCTAGGAAGAACCATTTTGAATAATTGTTAGATTAATTATTCAACTATCTCTGCTAAACACAGCTGTGCTGCACATCCTTGTGATAGACACTTAAGAACAGCGGCAGACATTTGCAGTTATCAGTCTACAAAAATGCATGAAATACATCACTGTCTCTGTGTCTCTTACTAAAAGGAATCAGACATTCCAGTGGTGTGTGTCTTGCCTAACAATCTCTTAAGTCCTGGTAAAACAGAAAACCAACAGTAATTTTGAGAAGTCATTGAGGGCTTAGAAAGTGCAAGTTATCACTGCTCCGAGATCTGCAGCTGTATCTTCAGGAGCCATTTTCAACTCTTGTCTGAAGAGTTCTGTGTTGTCAGTTGACTTTTAACAGAGTCTGAAATTCACGTGAATTATAAATAGAGTTGTGATTTGCAGTTTTCTGTCTTGTATTTGCATCAGTCGCCAGCTCTTACGCATTTTCATTAGATGACACTGAACATAAAAGCTTAAATAATCCTCTAATGCTGTATGACTGATAGCTGCATATAGGCTGCTTGGAGGTCAAATATCCTTTCCTTCTCACTCCTCTCCTTTACTAACCATTCCCAAAGAAACAGACTATTTGAATCAGTGTTGTATTGATTGTGTAACCTCTGGAAACAGTACAGGCCCTGCAGGACCAAAGAATGCATCAAAGCATGTTTTTGCATGCAACAGTCATAAAAACAAGGGATATGGTATAGAAATGTGTCATGGTGCAGACTGTTCTCCTGCTGCTGCTGAGCAGCCATAAGGCAGATGGGAGACTGGCTCTTGGCTTACAGTAGTTGTTCTTCACACAGAAAACTGTGAAGCTGGGATGGAGAGGAAGGCAAAGACAAAATAACTGCTGATTTTGCTTTGTCTGGGTGAAAGCAAAGAGCAGAGTCCGTTCATGTGTTAATTAGCTCCGGAGAGCAAAGAATGGGTGTGGGGTGTAGAGGAAGGAGGGCAGAAAGGGGTTATTAAAAATAAAGGTTGGTATAAAGGGATAGAAAAAAGAAAAAGAAAGAACAGTCAGAAACAAAGGGAAGGGCTGAAGAATAAATTTTGGCCTTTCACTGCATACTGTGTTTTCTATCTGGATGCCTCCTATCCTGATGCTGGTAACTATGAGATATTTTGAGTTTTTCCATGTATCTGAATAGCTTCCTGCCAAGGGCAGGATCATGAATAGGTCATGCCCTGACCTTTCTGAATTCCCATTTTCCTGTATAACGACATACTTTGCAGGAATCTGTCCAATTTATACACAGAATGCAACTGCTTAAAGAAGGCAGAAAAAGAGAGAGAGATGAATAGTAGCGATAGTGTACAATGGCATATTCAAATCTGCACAGAAAGAATAGCAGCTCGAATGAAAGGTGTGTAAGCACGAATGGAACACAACTCCCTGAAGGGTTGTGACTGATGTGCAGATGACAGCCGGTGAGCCTTTCAGACAGCACACTTTGTGTGGGCCAGAAATTAGACACGCTGGACGATGACGTGAAATGTCACTGTTGTACAGTGACCTCCATTTGATGTAATGCGTTGCATTATTTATTTACACGCCATTCCTCAAATCCTGTCTTGAAAGTCTGGAAGGCTGTTGGATCTCCTCCTCCACAGAGGGCTTTTCTGAACTGCTGTGGTTTACAGCAAGCAGCCAGTGTTTTCCAGTCGTTAGCGTGCGGTGGCATATGCAGTACAGAACTGTGGTTTCCATTTGGACTGGGATTGGAAATTACAGTGGTGATTCTGTTCATATAGAGTATTCATTGCTTTTTGTTTTGTTTTTTTCAGCCATGAGGATGGTATGTAGCGAGGGGAAAAAAATTCTCTGTAGCGAGTGGTCCTTTGAGCAGAGTCCCATGCTTAGAATTGTTTCATAGATGATGATCACATGGATTAATTTCAGCCATTTGCTTGAGACTATGTCTAGGAGATATGAGTTGTGGTCTTGGTTTGGTTTGGTGTGTGGGCTTGCACAGGGTTGCTAATCAGGAGGCGTTTAACCTATGCCGCTGACTGCACTAGATGCAAGCTCTTTTCTAAGTCTGAGTGTAGTTGGATGCAGAGTGCAATTTTTTTTTACACTTTATCAATGTATATATAAGAAAAAAGTTCTGAGTGTGAACTATCTGCTATCAGAAATATGGCAGGTGACACCAAAAATTAAGCAGCCAGCCTCCTGCATCTGCTGAGCTTACTTGACTCGCTGGAAAGCTAATGTGTGTAGTTTTCAGAAATCTTCAAATCAGACTGTAGATATGTTGTTACAGTATACAGGATTTTAAGCTTCCCGAGGATGTGTTAAGTGCAGATGCCCATCTCTAAAGACAATATACAGCTTCTTCGCTTTCTTTTTCAACCAAACTGTTTTCCTAAGGGACTTAGGAAAAAGTCATTTGCTACATTATTTAAGAAATGTCTTGTTATCTTATTTTTTCCAGAGAGCACTGTTCTTTTAAGAAGAGTGTTTCATAATACTAGAAAATGGAGATGGTAAAAACAGCACTTTCAGGTTGCGCAAATATTTTGCACGCTCTATTTTGGTTTCTCAGGTTGCATGTCAGGGAGATGTTTTCAGAAGGAGTGGTCAGGCAGTGGCACAGGCTGCCCAGGGAGGTGGTGTAGACACCATCCCTGGAGGTGTTCAAGAACCATGGGGATGTGGCCATGAGGGACGTGGTCAATGGGCTGGTGGTTGGACCAGGTGATCTTAGTGTTCTTTTCCAACCTTAATGATTCTGTGATTCACTGTAAACCAAAATTGTAACTGAGCAAAGCGATATACTTCTATTGTTCGTTAGAAGACTTTTTTTTAGGCTTCTTTTTAGCCTACAGTCCATGTTTGTTTTTCACGATGTTGCACTTGTAGTATTTTGATTAGGCTAATCATGCTAAAATTAGTGCTGGTGGATAGGTGGGCTTGAATGCAAGGGTTTCCTTGGCTTTGTGGGGGCAGCTGTTTGTAGTGATGAAAATGGAAAGCATCTGACCCACATGTCATAGAATTGTATTCTGGTAGTACAGAGAAAGGTAGGAGATCAGACTGTATGCAGGGGAGCTTGTTGATCATTTAACCAGCACAGGAAAGCATGCATGAGAAACTGAGGTGTTAATATCAGAGAGAATATTGGTTCCCTATTGAAAGGATATTTTTCACTGTGAATGGACATCATGGCTGCTATGAGGGTGTAGAACATCAGTGGCTCTTTGTGAGAGAAAGGAGAAAAACTTATCTGAGTGGCAAAAAAAAAAAAAAAACAAACAAAAACCCTTACCTTTTGCCTGAAGCAAAGCCAAAATGTGCTCTGTCTAGGGGAGAGATATATTGTAATTTTTTTTCCTCTGTTGCTCTGTTTTGTATAGCTTTCTACTTTCATCAATTCACGCATCCTTTCACTCTACTCAATTTAAAAACAAGCAAAGAAGCAAACAAACAAAAAAGTCACAACAGCCCCTTGATCCTTTCTCTATTTTTTTTCCTCAATCCTTTTTTTTTTTCCCCTCTCTACTTATTCAATTAATGAGCATGAAATCGTGATTGGATTTAGGCCCCTTTCAGAATTACTTTTTCAACTCTTAGGAATAAATGGAGAAGAGAGTGTGAGAGGGGGATTTCAACTCTTCTTCTTGCTGTAGGGATTCAGCTATCTAGATATCTTTCTTTGATATACATTTCCCCGTTTCTTTCTTTTCTCCTCTCTGTATCAGTAAATGTATGCACGTGTGTGTGTATATCTATCTATCTAGATATCTATATCTATATCTATCTATATATGTGTATATATATATATATATATGCATAAACACACGTATACTTATCATGGCTATCTATAGGCCCAAGAGTCTGTTGGACCATGCATAACATTATCAAATCTGATGCCCTAACTGTTCTGTTTTACCACCTTGTTATTGATGTCGCCAGTCATGAAGAAGTTTCTTTCAGCATGGTTGAATTCAGTGACGCATTTAGCCTCTCACTAGAAAATATCTGTGTCAGTTTATTTTCCCTCCAGATGTACTTGAAGTTTCTTTCATTTTCCTGGGGAGAATCTCATTTTTTTCCTCTGGCCAGATTTTTCTAGCCTCCATTCCTGCAGTACTAATTCCCTTTGAGATTTGTAAAACCTCTAAATAAATGCTGCCTACACTTTTAATTAACGTGATGTTTACCAGATCTTTATTAAAGGCAAAATGAGAGCAGACTGACTGCTAACCTTCACAGGTATTTGCTCAGCAATTTTCCATTTTGTCTTTGCTCTTTGTTCACAATTCTTCAGGCGGTTTTGGTTCATACAGTTTTCCCTGAATTCAATATTTGAAGCAATATTTATATCCACTTGGTCTAATATGCAGGATTTTTGTGTGTGTGTGATATTTAGACAGCAAGACCTAGTGCTGTCAGATTTGGTAGCAGTGGTGTAGGAGCTTGAACATATTCGAGTGAATCAGTGTGCTGATTTTTAAGTCTAATTCTGATATTTCTTTTCAGTTTTATTTTTGAAATGGTGGTCATAGCAGTTTCTTTATAATCTGCTCTGCTAGTGGCTTGTGACCTTGTCACCTTCTTGAGCAGTAATGGATACGTACATGACCAATTTCAGCACTGCATGCTTGGGATTTCCCAACAAAACCATTTCTAACCTGAGCAAACTGCCAGTGAGCTCTGACAGTTTTGATGTGAGGGGACAAAATCGTTGCATGAGTCGTTCTGATGAATGCACGCCTTGCTGCCCAGAGCTCATTATGCCATAAAACTTTTGCCTGTGTACGTGGCTTAATTGAGTTAAAATGTCAAAACTACCAACAGCCACGATCTGTATTACTGTTGTTTTTAATACATCAAGGAGACTCCTAATAAGTGATAATGGAAGGAAATGAAAAGTAGTGTGTTGTAGCAGATCACTAATTTCCAGTGAAACAACATTGTACAGTACAGTGCTATCACTGTGGATAAATCTGCAAATTTTTGGAGGTGTATATGGCCATAGAGATGCTCATTTGCTTTGTCTTCCCTGTTGCGAGTCCAATTATAACTGAAAGGTTCATTAGAAGAATGACTCATTAGAAATAAGTATAATGCCATTCTGGTAGATCTTGGATTCATTTCCTGTGACATGAGTGTCTTATCTCTGCTGCTTCACCTGCATTGCTAAACTGTAGAGACATATTGTAAAAGTGGTATATATGATTTTTCATCAGAGGAAGTTTTTGTTAGAATTAAGGACATTTTTACCATCGGTGAGGTTGGGCTGTGCAGCTGTGCTATGATGACAGATTAAATCTGTCCTGATGTAGAAATGTGGTGGATTCAATAGCTAATTGTTTTTTGAAGTAAACAGTGCCTGATGCAGAAAGTATTTGGTTACACTAGAGAAGTTAAAGCTAGTGGATTTCTTATAGAAGTCAGAGTAAGAAAGATGAAAGATTGAACTGGTGAGAACTTCATTTTCCCCACCAAAACTGAACTATTTTCGCCAGGAAAAACATCTGCAATTAAAATTGTAGTTTGTGTTTGTTTGGTTTGAAATGAACTCTCCATGTTTTCACCATGTGCTCAAACACTGCTTGTACTGCAGAAGTCAAAATGTTTAGTACAGGCCATGGAGACCAACGTGATGCCGTGCTTTCAGCTGGCAAAGGAGTGTGATCCACACAGACCTGTCAACAAAAGCAGGTCAGCAGGACTGAGCAAGGAAAAAAAAAATCAATAAATCTTTGAATTAATCATGCAACTGCCGGAGAGAATTATGGGTGCATGAAATGAAGGATGTAGGTATACATCTATGGCAGCTTATTCCTTCCTGCCTCATTGTGTCCTTTCCTATGTCTGCAAGTTTTCTCCCCATCCCCCATCTGAATGTTCCCATATTTATTCGAATACCATTCTGGAATACTTGCTGCTCATTTTAAAGTGACTAATTCAATATGGATCACAGTAATCCCTCTTAGTGTCCTCTCTCCACACTGCCACTTTTCCCACTGATTTTGTGCACACTCAGTATGAATTAATACAGGAATTTCACCTCTGCATAAAACTAAGATTGCACATCTTGTGCAGTGAACTGGACCGAAAACAACTGCTGCTTCGGTGAACAGAGGAGTTAAAAATTCATGCATATACTGCTGATGTCTCAGGTGAGTGGGCATCCCTGAGCCCTTTTGCAGCAGTACGGAGGGAGGTGAGCAATGACTGAGATAGGACTCAGCCCCACTCCTGGGTCTGCCATGAGGGCACATCTCCGGGACCAGGTCCTACCCCAGCCTCATGGGCAGCTGTGTTCAGTAAACATCTTTACTTAGGTGGGAACATTTTGAGCCCTGCTCTCCAAACCGCGAAGAACTAAAAACGCAGCTCAGGAATGAGAAATCTGACACCAGGGATATGCTTGAGAGGATTGTGAGGAATCGTGAATTAGGAGACACATCTTCTTGGTATAGCTTTGTTGCTTCGACTCTATGCATGGATTTCATTCTTTCCACTCTGAGGGATGTAATGTTCATTGCAGTGCCCTGGAACTGGGCTCAATATAGCTTCTCCATGCAGAAAAAGAAATAATAATAAAAAAAAAAAATTGGTGTTTTACTGCTGCTCTGCTTCTGGCTCTGGAAGTGAGAAAGGCTGGTGAAATAAACACTCCAGTGTTTTTAAATCCTCACCTGCTCAGAAGATGATGCTCTCCTGTTCTTCCTCTGTGCCCAGGCCAGCTCTCCAGCTGTAGAACTTTGTCGTGCTTCACCACAAGGATGTCTCCTTGGCTCTCTGCCCAGGGATTCAGTCTGGCTCTCTTCCAGCTGGGGAACAGCCTGGTACTGGGTGTTCACTTTGACTGCAATTTCATTTTCCTCTTTTATCCATGGCTTTCTTTTTGAATAGATGGTGATATTCATAAAATCCCCGAGAACAATTACCCCTCTACTTGTGCAAGGTCAGGGTGGTACTGTTCAGGGATTATGTCTTCCTACAGGGAAAAGAGATCTGACATATAGCACTCTTCTTTTCAGTTGCATAGCTAAGGAATTTTTTTTTCTAAAATGTTTTTCCCCCTTCTCCATTAAAATATAGCACCAAATTATTGATGCACTTGGAAAACACCTTTGAGTTCAGCCACGTGGTAGTTATTTTTTAATGTCTGTTCTAATAAAAAGACAAATAGAATAGTCTTCCAAGGACAGATAATTTTTTAATTCCCTCCCTTTATAGAATATCCTCCCTAACTGCCTCCAGTTAACTGCTGTTGTCTAGTAAAACACCTTTTATTTTAAACAGACATATCCCATGCAGAAGTAACATTTTCTTTCCTAACACTATTTCTGCAAGTGATCCTCCAGACATTGCCTGAGTGATAATAATGGAAAAAATCTTTCTCCATGTTTTTTAGGTTTGCATTTGTTTTGTGCATGTGACACCATTTTGTCTGTGCTGAGGTCTGAGAGTCCCCTCATGTACTGTGTTTTCTCTTGATTTTTCACATATTTCCTGGTGGTTTTTCACTCAGCATGTACAAGAAAGACATTTAATTTAAAAAGCAGCAACAAAAAAAATGCAAAAACTGAAATGCTGGAATTCTCTTCTGGAAGCATACAGCTATACTGTAAATAAAATGTTAATTTTTTAACACAGGTTTTAGGTGTTTTTTTTATGTGTTTGAGGATAAAACTAAATACATTCTGTGTAAAGAAATACTGATTATAGTTGCTGTATTCTGACAGCAAATCACTTCTGTAAAATAAACTACAATATTGTATTTAAATGCAGACATCTTATGGAATAATCTAGAAAAATAAGGAGATTAATGAGCTACATATTTTTTTTTATTCACTTAAGTGTTTTTTATTATTTTTTCATAAATACACTGTATATCTTAATCTGTCTTGCTGAAAACAAACTTTCAAAATGCTTATTCTCAGAAAATCCACTTAGAGAAGGAGAAACAAAACTGTCCTTTTGAAAGTGGATGTTGTTACTTGCAAAAAAAAATGGCAGTTTCAGGGCTGTGAAGCACAAGTGCACCCATAAACGTGAAGTGGGTGGGTGATGTGTGCTAAGCCACAGCATGCATCTGGCACTTCTATAGAATGAGGGAGAAGAAGGTAATTCCTTTAAATGTCCTTGCCCCAAAAGTATTTTGTGAGATACTGTGTGTGTAGAAGGGATTTAAGAAAAAGGACTTACTCAGTAGAATTTGCTTTCCTTCTCTTTTCTATGTCACCTTTGTTATGTGAGCTCTGTTTGTTAGTACTTTGCATTTCTGTGAGCAATTACTCATAGCACTTTCTGGAGCTGATTTTTATTTCATTTTATATTTTATGTGTTTAAGAAATTAAGTATCACAAGCTGTGTAGAAAACCAGAAAATCCTGTATTCTGCCCATTTTAAAACTTCTTTTCCCTTACTATAAAATCCCCTTAATTCAAATGTTTACCCTCATTTTTTCAGAAAAATAAAAGCAAAAAAAAAAACCCACCAAGAATCTTGAAGATTTTTTGTTTCTCATGGAGGGTACGGTGAATGCTCTGGTAGAATCTCCTAAGCACAGTTCTTTATTTGATCCCATATTTTCTGTTTCTTCCCAAGTACTTGAATAGTGAAAGATGCAGAGAAAGCGTGAAGGAGGTTCTTAGGAACCCTTGCTAGTTTGATGTGAATGCTTTATTTTCCTATGAATAAATTGATACCACATATTCTCAGTGCTTCAGATTTGTAGAGTTCTTATTGCCTTGGACAGAAGTTGTCTGTGTGAAGACTTGGTAGATGAGGCTTGGTGGGAGAGTTGGGTTGCAAAAGCATTGCTCATAAGCATAGTCAGTTAGAAGAGGATTAAGTATCTTGCATTTGTCATGTTGTTTTCATTTAGATTTCTTTTCTTACTGTGTCTGTTAGTAAGGATAAATCATTGTAAGGAAACCATAGGACTATAAATGTAAATACCCTAAGTTTGTTTAGAAAAAAAGTTGTGCAATTTTAATCAATGAAAATTAATTACATTTAGAATCAGAAATATCTTTCTCCTTCCTGTCTTAAAGATGTTTTTCTTTCTTTCATTCTTGTGGAATTTAAAGTCTATCCGTTGGCTCAGCACTTTTTCTGTCAATTATTTTTTAAGGAAAAATGTGTACTCACGTGGCTAAAAATGTTTTCCTATTGAAAAAGTCATGTTTCAGCCAGAGCAAAGAGAGAAAAAGAATACCGTGAGGGATGCAGAAAACGCCACAGTTCTTCATTTAAGATATTTTCAAAATGAGAGATCTTTCTTTTCCCGTTTCAGTTAGTTAAAACTGACTCAAAACTCATGTATTTTTACAGGTGGAAAAAAAAAAAACTTAGGACAGAAAGGTTGCATAATTCTTCATTAATTGCTTGGCTGGGCTATCTATAATAGCAAGTCTTGTTTGTTTGCTTGTTTGTTTACTTTTGCTGTGTAGCTTATTTTTCATTCTTCGGAGATTTTCTGGTTTGGGAAAAGGAATAGTGAATATTTTCAGTTAATTTAAGTGAAATACCGATGCTAGCAAACTCCTCCAATAACAGTCATGTAGGATACTTACTTTATTTGGAACAAATTTGCCAGAGCTCAGAAAAATTTTGTGTGTGACCATTAGACCACACCATTTATCTGAGCTGCTCTTCTTAAGTAAAATCAATGCTATTTTTTGCATTTTCCTAATGGGAACCTATTAAGCTAAGTACACAGGCATTTTTAACCTCAGACACATTGCGGGGCCAAGTCAGTACTGGATTCAATCCAGCATATTAATGAGAAGCATTGAAATGTATACTCTTGTCTCTGGGCATCTTCACTACTGGGTTTAGAAGCACTTCGTTGATGTGCTGTATCACATCAAGATGCCAATCTCGAGGATAATTGAAGCCCTTCCTTCTCTAATACTCCAATAGGTATCTGTTTACTTGCTTAAATACACCTTTTAATGCTTCTGTCCAGAGTTTTTATCTTCCGGAGTTCACAGATGGTGATAAAAAATAAATTCTGGATTGGAATTTACTCCACATGATTTTAATTTGAATGATGAATGATCTGTTAGGCCACTGAAAATTTACTACCTTTGAAGTCAATAGGGATGGGAACTGCAAAGCAGAAAGACTAGATGTACGAACATATACCTTATAATCAGAGTGGAGAGGGAAACTAGAAGAGCAAGGGAAGGAGAAGTGTTTTATGTTCACTCTGATTTGGGAAGTGTATTTTTTTATTACCTTGTTTGTATTAACATTTAAGAAATAGATCAACACAGTCTAGAATAAACAGTAACAAAAAGCATAGGAGAGAGAAGAGCCAATAGACTGCAAGTAAAAATAAGGCATCTTTGTGCAACAGATATCTCTGTCCCAGTGAAGCATTGGAAAGTAAGTGAAGAGAAGGGAATTAGACCATGTCTTATAACAGACTGCCTCTGACACTTAGTCCGAATGTGTCCATCTGTTCCCAAGAGAGAAAGCTTCTTTCTACTTCCAAAACATCAGGAGGTCAAACCATGACTGCTGGGGCCTCAGACTAGTTTATTGGTTGGAAAATTGCCATTGAAATCTTTCATATTTAACCCTTCACATCTTCTTTTTAATCTTTCTTTTTCTTTTAAATCCTCATTTCGCTTTTCTCTCATCTCCCACAAAACATTTCACCTTGTTACCATAAATTGTGAATTTAAACAAAGGCTTTTTTCGTGGCAAACTCTCCCCCCAGAACTAAGCAAGTTTTAAGAAAGTGCTTGACATCTCTAAATAGGAACAGAGGGTTTGAAAAGGAGTAAGGGGAGAAGAAACTCAGATTTTTTTTTTTTAATACTGAAACTAGTATATCTTTTCAAAAAACTAAGTAGTGAGCTGTACTATGCACTTTTAAAAGATGATTCAGAGCTTTATTGCTTTCAGTTCTGTTGAATCATCATGTTTTATTAATAGCGCTTATACTGATAAAGTATGTTGGTTTGATCTTCCTTTAGTCATCATGATCCCTATTACTTGGAGAACTGATAATGCTGTTACTGCCATTCATAGAAGGGCACTGAAAATCACCATTTGCTTTTGGGGGAAAGGGAATAAACCTCATTAAGAAATATGCCAGATGCTCATGTGAAGTTCTACCTGCTGATTGTTGTAAACCAATAACCATCATGGTGAGTTGTAAAGTGGGTTTCAGTTATCTCCTCTCAGTAAGGAGGTACTGAAAATTAACCATCTTTTTTCTATGATTGCCAAACTAAGTTCATTTAGGTTTATGTGTTCTGGGAGAGAGGGAAGGAAGGAAGGAAGGGAGGCAAATACCTAGATTCCTTAAAAATGGGGAGACAAATGAGCTTTCCAGAGAAGCAGTAACTGGTACCAAAGGAAACTGAGTACAAATGAGATTCTATTTGAGGTCCCCCGACTGTTCCCCTATGGTTTTAGTCCCTCAACATCAGGGTATTTAAGGTAAAATATGTAATAACTGCATGTGCATGCCTTTGTAAGATGGAGAGCAAAGCCATGGATTAAATTTCAATGAAGATATTTACCAGTGCTAATGGTAGAAAGGCCTATTGGCTGAAGTCCTGCAGCTGAGTATCTGCAACTCAAAGCAAGCAGCAGCCATCATGGCCCTCAAGTAGCCTGTGTTGACTAAAATGTAGATGTACCTCTGTCTAGTGGCGAAGTACATCAGCCCTGTCAGGCATATTTGCCAAATGAGTTCCTATGTCTGTTTTTCTTTGGTTGTTGTCAAGAAGCAGTGTGACTACAGGGCCACAAACTCTGGTGCTGCTTTCATGTTGCCCAAGCTGTCTCAGATGCCTCCACTCTTTTGCCCCTGTGTAATAGCAGTGAGCATGACTCAGTTTTTCTAATAAAAAGCAGGTTTTTCTTCATTTGATTTTCTGTAATTAAGAGTGTGGATGTAAAGTTCTCTTAGAACACTTAAAAATAACCAAAAAACAGTCAGTTCCCTCTCTGCTCCCTTTGGGACACCAGCACAGCACAGGTAAGTCCTTGGATGTATAAAACATTGAATTTGCAGAAACATGAGAATACTGTTTTGATAAATCACAAGCATCTTTCAGTGGCTCAAAAGAATATTAAAATGTCACAGTAAAACAAATAGGCATTCTCATACTTTACTTGCTTCTTTGAGGATGTACTTTGAAAACTGTGTAAAAAACAGATAATCCTGTCCAGAAATTAGGGGAACAAGAACATTGCTGTACAGCAGTGAACAATTCATGATATTTCTCTTACATAAGGCTTTACACTTTTCCTACTTAAATTTCATCCTATATAGTAAGTAGTAATTCAGTAAGTACTATTCTGTGCATTCAGAAACAGAAACTGCATGCAGAGCATGGGATAAACATCCGATCTGACTCAAACCCTTTTCTAGATTTGAAGTTCTGTACTTCAGCATCTTGGCCCTGCATTGTACATACGTTAGACTACATTTTCATAGTGTTTCTCCTATTAAGTTTGTGGTTTTTGTTTAAATCCATAGAGTTCTTTTGATTTAGACGCTTTGGGACTTTGTTGAGTACATAAAGACATAAAAAAGTAAGAAATAACACATTTATGTTCATATGTACGTTCATTTGCTTTCTCCTATAAATTCTGATAATCTTGGGCAATCTGCCTGAGCATGGTAGAAATGCACTGCATGCAATGGAAGGAAGTATAAAACAGAAGCTTGACTGTGATGTAGAGAAGAGGACATGAGCAAATTAAGGAAAAAGATGAAGATATACTAATGTTTGCCATTATTTATTTGACTTGAAAAATGTGAAATTATTTTTAAAGGATTTATAAAAACTTGTACTCTTTGAAGGAAGAATTAACTTACATTTTGTCAACACTGTACTCTCTAAGCATGTATAGTACTGGTTTCTGATAGCTTATTTTGTCTGTAGCTCAAAGCTTTTTCTAGGAAGTTTGAGTAGACTGGCAGAGAAAAACATGCAGACATTTAAAGTATTTAAAATTGGAATTTTGGCAAGAAGTTCCTCCTCACATGCTATTTTTAATATTCATAATTTCAAAAATAAACAGGGAAAATATTCTAAAAGACATAAAAGAATAACTTCACATCTAAGGAATGTACCTTAAAATGTGTATTTTTAAAATGACGACTGACTTTTCGAATTGATTCTGTGAGACTTAGAGAAGGAAGACCTGTAAAATCCCATAGGCACAGATTATTTAAAGGACATAAATGACTCAGCTTTATGAAAGCAAACATTTTACTAGCTTGAAAGAACTGCAGCAGATAGACAAAGCTATGATTTCCACTTGTTGCAGGTTGGTAAACAATCAATGTTGATGGCTTTTCTTTTTATAAATGCTGTTTCCTATTTTTTGATGTAGAAGGCATGAACAGTGGCACCCAGTTTAGATGAAATTATTAGACTGCAATAAGCTAGTACCATAACAGGCTCTGTGCTCCAAGTATTACATTCCCTTCTAATGAAGGAGAAGAGTATGGGGAGGATTGTCAGAGTAATCCAAGATAGATGTACAAAGTGGGAGCAGAAGAACTTCAGACTAGTCCAGCAGAGAAGTACTTGGAAGTTCTGATGGATAAAAAGCTTTATGCCAGCTGCATGTGTTTGCAGCCCAGAATGGCCAGCAGGAGCAGGGAGGTAATCATCCCCCTGTACTCAGCACTGGTGAGGCTGCACCTCGAGTACTGTGTTCAGTTTTGGGACCCTCACTACATGAAAGACATTGAGTCCCTGGAATGTGTCCAGAGAAGAGCAAAAAAACTGATGAGGGGTCTGGAGCGCAAATCTTATGAGGAGTGGCTGAGGGAGCTGGGATTGTTCAGTTTGGAGAAGAGGAGGCTCAGAGGAGACGTTATTAGACTCTACAACTTCCTGAAGGGAGGCTGTGATGACAAGGTGTTTGCCCTCTACTCCCAGGAAACAAACAGGACACAAGAAAATGGCCACAAGTTGTACTAGAGGAAGTTTAGGTTAGACATAAGGAAAAACTTTTTCTCTCAGAGCGTGGTCAGGAACTGGAATGGCCTGCCCAGGGAGGTGGAGGAGTCGCTGTCCCTGGCAGTGTTCAAGAGGCGTCTGGATGAGGAGCTATGAGATATGGTTTAGTGGCTTGTGGTAGCAAGGGTAATGGGGGGACAGTTGGACTAGATGACCTTGTAGGTCCTTTCCAACCTTGTAATTCTGTGATTCCATGATTATTGTGTATCCCATCGTGATCAGTTATCAGGAAGAAAATACCTGCACATTGCTCTTTGTTTCCTTCCTCAGTAAACTGCAGAAAGCCATGAGCTCTCCTCTCAGCTTTCTTTTCTCCAGACTGGACAAATCAAGTGCCCTCAGCCTCTCTCTCCTCACAGGACATGCATTCCAGCCCTTCTGTCAGCTTAGCTGCTCTCCTCTGGACACATTCAAGTACCTTAATATCCTTTTCATGTTGTAGATTCCATATTGCACACATGGAATGCACCAGCTCTAAATACAGAGACAGAATCACTTCTTTTGACCTGCTGTCTGTGCTGTGTTTAATCACCCAAACTGTGGTTTGCCCTCTTGGCTGCTAGGGCACACTGCTGACTCATGTTGAGCCTGCTTTTGACCAACACGCACAGGTCCCACATCTCTAGAGCTCTCTAAAGAAGTAGAATAGGTGAAGGAGAAAGGCAAGTTCAGAGATGTGGGCCTGAACTAAGTGGTAGGTAGCTCATTCCTCAAGCAATTTTGCCAGTTCAAGCATGTAGGAAGTTATAAATGGCACCATGGTTACTTAATTCTAGGTTTTGTATTACCATTGTTTGGTAAAGTTATTAAAGAAACTCTGCTGATGTCAATTAGGGAACTTGGCATTTTATGGTGTTTCTAATCTAGCAGATTTTGTTGTCTTGATGTCACAATTTCTGAGAATGTTTTGACTAGAGAAGATCATAAAAACACTATAATATAATACCTGTTGCCAGAACTGGTTAAGACTCTGAAAACAGTGGAAACTAAGTACCTTAGTACACGTTAGAGGTCACTAAAAAAGCATATTCAGGGCTGCCGATACAAAGCAGCTGTATGTCCTGCTATCTGCAGATGTTTTGAGGTGCAAGTTGTTCTTTAATGGAATCCTCTTTTCATTGGACTGTCACCACTGACTGCTCTATTATGCACTCCATTATTATACACTTCAAAAAATATAACTTGTTCTGAAGAACGATAGTTAAAAAAAAATTGAAACTACAAAAGTTTGGAAAAATCTTGTAGCTGTTACACAATATGCTAGCTGACTTCCTATTATGAACCAAAGCCACTATTGTAGAGTGCCTATTTTATGCAAAGGCATAGTTCTTGTGCCTCAAAGGATGGTAATTTCTATTTTGAAGGGAAAGGATACACTTGACCTCCATAATCGTTTTGTCTTGGAAACGCTGAATCACCCAGATTTAGAGCTGCTACTAGTACTTCCACAAATGCGTGAGTTCCTTTTAACAGAATATGCGACATTGTAGATTGTGCACAACCAGGCTTCTTTTTGATAGTAAAATTTGCATTAGTCGCAGATAAGAGAGAAAGGGAGGGGAGACAACACTAGGTTATGTATATTGAACATTTCAGTGAGACATGACAGTGCCTGAATTGTCTGGATACAATGTCATAATAATATAACCTTGATGAACTCTGTGTAGTCTCTTTCTTAATACAAATGTTGAGTATTTTTTCCTGTGAAAAAGTCAGGATAGTTATTTTTATTTTGTCCAATTTCATCCAAAAAAGGCATCATAAAAACTCCATAGGTGCTTAGCAGCTGTTTTATTCCATGGTTATTGATTAGTGTAAACATTAATAATGACACCATTTTGCAAAGTTTCTCAATAATTTTGTTGTGCAAAGAAAAATAATTCCTGTAGTCTTTTTTTCCCCTGTAGTTAAACACAGGGACATGCATTATTTTCCACTGCAGAACACTGATGTAGACAAGTCAGTCTCTAGGCTACAGCAAATGAGACAGCTGCCTAGGGCATAGACTGCCAGAAGGGGCTAGATGTCCTTGGACACGTTTTCCACTTTTCCACAGCATGGTAGAGTCCTCTGGGTGTCCACAACAGTTTATATTCCACCATCACATCTAGCACCAGGGGTCCACAATGCAGGCTTTTTGTTTTTATTATGTAACACAGAAGTGACTACTCCAGGTGTTGTTACTTGACAGGGTAGCCTGGATCAAGACCTTGAAATAAATTTTGTGTTACCTTTTGCACTTCTTCTGGGAATTCTCTATTTTTTGTCTTGCCTTTAAAGAACAAATACAGGATGCTGCTGCATTTCTGAGCTCAGCAACTGTCCCCCCTTCAGGAAGGGAGCTATTGTATTGCTCTCTGCTGAGCAGACCTTGAGAAAAATTCTTTTGTCCCATGGGACTATGACCTATACCTGTATATGTGTATACACATGTGGGTAGAAGGAAGGCAGAGGAGAGAAGATGAATGAGAGCGCTTTCCTGTTAATTGCTCCTGCTCCTCCTTGCTGAAAAACATCTACTTGGAGATATGCTCTAGCAATAGGTGACTACAACAGAATATGAATGGAGACAATATGGTCTTTATGCAGCCCTTTGTAAATGGATTATTGCCTTCTGGCTGTAGTTTACTGTTACTAGCATGTTCCATTTGTAAGCAGAAGGTTGTGTCTTCCAAGTAGTTTTTTGAAAATGGAAAATCTCCTCCCCTGTGTATGCATATTTAAAAGGAAGATACTGGATCTATTATACAGACAGAACACATAAAGGTAGATGGTGGCTTCATATAACAGTTATCTTTGAAGTTTGCTTTTATACAAAGCTAGCAGAGTTTGGAGCATATTTCTATGTGGAGGTTAGAGAAATGTGTGTTTCATCTAATGATAAGCAAAGGACATCTGGTTATACTATCCATCGGTCTATTGCCTAGAGCAATAGAAATTCAAGTTTGACATCTCTCTTTTGGGAGGGGGAGAAAGGAGAGGGCGAGATAGTAGAGTGTTTTATGAAAATGCAGGAGCTGAAGTTGTTTTTTTGTGCTGTTTTCCCAGAATAATTTCTAGTAGTATTTGCTATATTTGTTGTTTGTGGACACTATCTATGTAGATGATGGTGAAATACTTCCCCAAATGTGATTTTAAAATTACAATAATTTGAACATCAATAAGATTTGAATGCTATTTGTAAAAAATATTCTTACTTTAAGTTGGAGAGCATTGGAAAACCTAAGTTCCTATTCATTAATATTCCAAAAATATCATAAATGATAGAACTACTTCATTCATGCTTAAAGATATCAGTAATGCTCCTCTAAATTTCAGCATGGGTCAGAATGTCAGCCTAGCTTGTCTGTGATTTACAGTTGCTACTATAATTGTTAAATAATTCACGATGTTCATGTACTATTTCTTATCGAAAATAAGAATCACCATAATTAAAAACTACTTTGTAGCTGCTTAAATGGTATTGTGCTTCACCAAAATTTATTATTTGCTGGTTTTCTTTTCTTTGCCATACATGCAGTTCATACAGATTTCTATTTCTTAAGGGAAAATAGAAGTCGAACAGCCTTTTTCCCCTCATATTCCTTCACAAAATATTCAGGTAATGTTACGTTGTGACAATTCTTTCAAATTGTTGATTACATCCATTTTAACAGTCTTTTGAAACCAAGAAAGTTGTTTGTTGTCTGGCTTGTGTTTTCTTCCCTTTGCTTTTCAAATGAAAGTCTTCTGAACAGTCTTTCTGGTTTTCCATGTAATTCTGAATGATTCTGATTTATTTTGTTGAGTTCTCAGTCACAGCATGCTTTGTGTACCTCATTTGAAAGCAACCTTTAAGGAAGAAAGTATTTTTAGGAAATGAAGAGCATCTGATACATTCATGTGATCTGTTTTTAAAATTATAGGATTGGACTTGTCTATATAGTTACTCTGGTGACTAGAGAGTTCGTCAAATTATGGCGGTATGGTTATGAGTAACTGGAGTTTGACAAACAACTTGACTTAGTTGGGATTGTTAAACTTCTGTTTATTTTATTGCTTTCCAACTCTGATACATAATGAATATTTGTGAGAGGAGCATTTCACCTGAAGAGACAAAATTTTGTATTTTTTGAATGATTGAGCTTAAGTTTTATTTCCATATTTGAAATCTGGAAGAAGACTTTCAGGAAAATTAATGTAAATTTGCTGTTAGGAGTAAAGGTTTGAAAAAAAGAAAAATATATGAGGAGACATATATGATTAACATCAGGAAAAATCTAATCTTTTAAGAGAAGAAAGTGGGATGGTTTTTAATTTAATTTTATTTTTTTAGATAAAATACGTCATTTATCAACCTCAAGTGCTTCTGTCATTGGAGGCTCTGTCCCTTATGGATTAGAGCTAGAGCAATTATTCCCTCTGTAACCCTGACATCTACAAGGGTTGGGGCCCAAATGAATAATGATTGCAGAGCTGGTGGGCAGCCATGTTGGCACTTGCTCCATTTGCAGTTGCTGACTGGATTTCTTCATCCAGCAGTCTTTCTCCTGAGGTAAAATGAGAAGTCTTTTCTGTTCTCTGCCAGTCCAGTTATACTATGTGACAGAAGTGGTTTTGAAAATCATCTTGTTGAAAGGTAACTCATTTAATTCAGCTAAAATTTCTGTCTACCTGTATCATGGTGAAAAGGGCAAGTACAAGGTTGTACTTTTGCTTTTAATAGGGACTGACCATGGCAGTGACTGATCTGATACTTTAGTAATAGGTTTAATGAGTCTGTAACTGTAAGTTTTTAATGCAACTGCATAAATAATTAAATTTGGTTCAATTTGGCTACAAAAACAGATAAACTTTCTTTTTTTAAACAGTATGAAGCAAAATTACATTTTTTTTTTTCAATTTTTACTCTGGCTGGGAGAGAAAAACGACATAATTCTTCTCTGAATAGCACACAATATTTAATTCACATTGAAGCAAAACGTTTGTTTGCCCTGTAAGTGTATTTTTAGTTAAAATAATAGACTACGAAGGAATAAATTTGAACACAACTGTTTGATCTTGTTAAGGTACTGAATGTATAACTGTATATTACATCCTTCAGAATTTAACTTCTTTTGCCAGTTCTTCCCAAAGCTGTTATCAGCAAATGTCTTTCATAAGCTCAGGCCAATTTCAAACCTAATGCTAATTTTGAGCCATACATCTCAGTCTGGTTTCTGTGCACTAAGTGGCAGTTTTCCTATACAGATTCAGTCAGTCGCTATTTTTATTTTCTTTCTATCTGATAGAACCATTCATATGTTTCCATTTGTACTGTATTGAGCTCATAGAAATTTCTGCTATGGGAATCGTTTTTTAATCATGAATATTATGCTGTCCTATTTTGCAGATTTAAAACTTATTATAAGTATAGATGAGAGTAAGTCAGTTTTGTTTTTATTCAACATTTGCTGTGGTGACAGGGATTTATAAAATCCTCCCAGAAGGTAAGTAACTTAATTTCTGGCCCTTCAAAGTTTAATTGCTGGAGTTTAAATGCAAATGTTATTATTTCTTTTATGTTTAAATTAAGATTAGCATTTCAGTGGTAGGTGTTGTTTCTTGCAAAGCTGGACTCTTTTCTTTTCCAGTGTTGAAAGTTAGAGAAATTAAATCTTGAAGGTCAGAAAACAGGTATTGGAAAGCATCCAAAAACATTACTGTTTCATCTACATTATGAAGTCATAGGCTTTCTGACTCAGATTTTGTGAAAGAAGAATTGTTTTCATACGCTTCATTTTCAATTCAGTGTGTTTTGAAATGTATATAGTTCACATTTTTTCCTCCCTTCCATGTGTGAACTAATGAAAGTACATCTTTTTTATTGTACTGAGATGCTACTGAACTTTTTAAAAAATGGTGTTGAATTAAATAGTGGAATACAGGTATGTGGGGTTGTTGGTATGTGATCTTGGGGGACTTTTTTAAAGCTTGATGCATTTATACATGAGTGACGATAAAAACCCTTCCAGCTGGAAGAAAAAAGTGGAAAACACAAATATAAACATATGCCACTCTAGAGGTCATATAGTTGTATAGAGAGTTTAGGCTTAAGTAATGCATCAAGGAACAATTTAAATGACTTAAAAGCAAAATTCCACTTACAGCTTAGAAACCTGCAAACTGCAGGTCAGTTTAGGAAAGTCCCTTGGGTAGATATTAGAAATTAGAGAGTTACTGAATAAACTAAAAATATCCATTTTCCAAGGACAGATATTTTTTCTGACTTGTATTAGTTATTTAGTTGTAAGTAGTATACAAGCTACTGTATACCTAGCTACTCTTCTATGAACTTGGAAGTGCCACTATCTAATATGCTTATAGTAAATATGAAAAGCTTAGAGGTGCTTCATATTGAAGTATTGCTGCTATGTTTTTGCTAATCCAGAGCTATGTTTCTACAGCAGTGGCAACTCAGGGTTTTCTTTCAGTAATGGAGGTAAAAAGTGGAACCTTCAGGAGCCCCCAAACATCCCTGAGCCTAACAAGTCTCTTAGTTGGGTGGGTATATGCTTAGCATGCCAAAACAGTCCTGATTCTGAGAGCAGCAGTGCCCTGTGACACAGGCTTGGGACACATCCAAGATAGGAGGTATGACCTTTCCTCAAACCATGGATCAGTTTCACTGTGTAAGTCCATGATGAACCAATCAGGATGATCAGCCTCTTCTCCCTGGTACCAGTGGTAGGACCAGAGGTAATGGCATTAAGTTGCATTTGGAGAGGTTCAGGTTGGATATTAGGAAAAACTTCTCAGAATGAGTGGTGAGGCACTGAAACAGACTGTCCCTGACGATGGTGGAGTCACAAGAGCCGCATGGTTGTGGCGCTGAGGGACATGGCTAGTTGACATGATGGGTTGGCGGTAGGACTAGATGATGTTAGTGATCTTTTCCAACATTAATGATTTTATCATGAGAGAGGACAACATCCGTTATTTTACTTTCAACCTCAGTTCAGTATCCGACACACATGTCATCCATTGTCATGCTGCCAGTTAGATTTTGGGGCTGAAATGTAGATATTCAAGTGCTCTTTAATACCACCAGTATTTGGCCACCTCTTGTCATATCAATTTGGCTCATGTTGCCATTTATCTCTCAACTTTCTGTTTTATTGTGTTATTTACTCCACATTCAGTGTCTTAATCCTGAACTGAACTTTCTACCCCTCCCAGTCATGGATTCGTATCTGGCTGTGTGTTACTCTGAAGCCTTCCTGTGGCTACACCTTGTTGTCTTTGTTTCCAAGGTCTTTAGAGGTCTTTTTTTTCAAGGTCTTTTTGCTCCCTTCCTCCTGTGATCTGTAGACTCACAGTGAGTGGTGCACCTTGTTTAATTATTCTGTCTTCAGACTGAGATGATGCACCCAGTCCAGGACTTTCATACTATTCCCTTTCACATTAATTCCTGTCTCATGGCTGACACTGACAGCCTCTACAGCAATGGCAAAAGAACGATGAATCTCCAGGAATGACATAATAACATTTACTCTTATTCCTGTCAAAAGATCTTGTGTATTTTGGCCCCTAATTCTTTGTAATCTTTCTGTGTTGTGCTTTACCTTGTGACTTTTTGTGTGTGTGTGGTTTCTTTTTTTTATGGACAGAAGATATCCCCTACAGTTCCCCCTACAGTTGATGTATACCTCTTATACCATATGTGTTGGTTTTTTTTTTTAAACTCTCTTGATTCCCAAAGGTATGATTTTTTTATTTTTTTTCCACTTGGCTGCTGCTCTTTTTCTTCCATGTGTAGTATCTGTTGATCTTTTCTATTTTTATTTTTATTTTATTTTATTTTTGCTTACATTAGTGCATTCATACATCTCACTGACGAATCTCCTGGGAAACATCTTCTCTTTGTTCATGTTTTAGTCTTGAAATCAGTACTTGAATATAGCTGTATTTTACAGATTGTCTATTTTGCCATAATTAAGCTTCATGAATATGAAGATTCATGTAGTATTCCCATGGTGTCCTACAGTTAGGTTTAGCAGTAAGATTTTATCTCATCTCACTGTAACCCATTATCATGTCACTTTCGCTAAATTGTAACATCCTATTCATTCTCAAGAAGTGCAGGGTATGTACTTTCTAATTTTTTTATTTTTAAGCCTACATAAATGGACTGAAATGGCTGTTTACTGGATAGTGGGAAGGGAATAGGGTGGAATAAGAGCTGACCAAAACCTAAAAGCCATTTTATTTATAATTTTAGTATGAATTTGGAGTTTAATAAAATCTTTAGTAGTAGATAGTACTGTCAATTGAAGAAAGCCATTGACTAGAAATTTTTCAGCCATGATTGTACTTTTAAGACTATTCCTGGCTTTCTGTATGTTTGGTTTGGGCTGGTGCCCATTGTGTGTCTCTGCCTTTGGCCTTGGTTCCATCTCTCTCTCATAAGATATTCACAGCAGGTACGCCTTTCATTACATGTGGTACACCATGAAATGCAAGCAGCTCCAATCTCAGGTAGGTTTTAGGCAGCAGTATCATGCAAATAGTGATAATACTGGAAAACTCAAAACATATTTGTAAAAGTGATTGTATTCTTTCTGTATGGTGGAACAGTTATTAGTCATTGGCTACTGCAACAGATAAAATAGAAATATGTAGGCCACTCCAAAATTAATGGCTCCTATTTAGTTCCATGGAAACTATGAAGCGAATAATAGTGCTATTTGATAGAGCAAAATCTCAGCTACAAAACAGTATTTTTGAACACAGTCACCATTGTTAGTTGATCCGTGCAGATGAGCTGAGCAAGACACTATTTCATGATGTTACAGCTGTGCATGGCCATCCAGAACGTGGCTTGTCTTTCACATTGCTGTCACCACTGCTGAAATGCACCACCCACCACCTCACTGTGCTCACATCCACTGCTTAGTCTCCATAAATATTCAGCAAGTGTCAATGAGTGTCAGCGGGTGCCATTTTTTCCCTATGGAGGAATTCATTTCCAGACCTTCGCTTCATCTGCACTTCCATGTCAGATGCCATTTTGTCAGAATATCCCTCTGCTGCCATCTTTCACATAACAACAAAATGTAATGGGATATTGGTGGGAAGGTTTAACCTCTAATGCCATACCACCAACATCTGCCTCTGACATTGAAGGCAAAACACAATTAAGTAACGGGCATTATTTTTGGAGCAGCCCTCCAGCTTTAACACAATGCTTAGACAGTTGACTGAATACTCCTGAATTCCAACAAAAATCTTTCTGTTATTTTACTGATGGTAAAATGTAAGATTATCTTTGTTCTTTTTTATATTCCTCTGCCTCCATAACTGCTTTGCAGTTTACTCTGCCTGTAATATACTAGTGATTATTGTAAGCTCTGACTTGAAAATGAAAATCTTTGCAGTTCTCAGTTGTTTGGAACTTTAAATTTTGCTGAATTGTGGACCATGTATTAAGGATAGTACTTAAGTTTAATGATTTGTGACCTAAGGTTCATTTTATTTGTTTTATTAATAAGGAGACTCCAAATTTATTCAAGTTCTGGGACGTTTCTGAATATGTGGAGCATGAATTCATCCTCTGCAAACCCCAAACAAAAGTCCACATGATATCATGTTGATATTGGTAGACAGAGAATATCTTTTTTTCCTAACTTTAAATGAAAATATGAGAATGAAAAAAAAGGTTGAGAAATAGACTCAAAATTCTGTATAACATAAAAAAAAGCAAAAGTGTTCAATTCTTTAAAATAAAGATATACATAGCTATACATAAATTCATAAAAGGATACTGCATATTTTAAAATAGAATTGTAGAAATCTTCTTGTTCTGCGTTTTTATTTAGAATTATTGACTTCAAAATTTGACCTTCAGAAATTGTCTTCAACCTTCTGAATTTAACTAGGACAAGAATAAGGAATCCTCAGCCTTTAAAAATAAATTCTGTCTCAAATTATTGCTGTAACTTGTTAAGAGATACTTACATATGTTTCAAGATAACTTACTGATCAGCTTTCTAACTTTCATCTGGTTTATACTCCACATGAAGTTCTAGCTCTCAGCAATGTGCAATTGCAGTGTATGATAGAGAGGTCTCATGCTAATCAGATTTACTTATTCCCTCAAAATATAGTACAGAACATTAATTTCATGCTATTTCAAAATGTATTAGACAAGCACCAATTCCATTCAGGATCACGGAATGGCTGATCTGGGATTTGAAAAAAGAAAAAGAAAAAGAAAAAAAAAGGAAATCCCTGAAAGATGGCAAAATAATTTTCATTTTGGTGGAACTGAGGCTTGTCAGAAAACTCGATCTTGCTCTTAGATTCAAAAATATGCTAGACAAGTAGCAGTGATAATGGACTGTAACATCATGTAATTGACTGACTGTCATGAAAGTAATTAAAAAACATTTATCAGCATACAGAAACTGCACTGAACTTTCTAAAGTGTTTTACAAGAACCACCCCAGGCCACATGATATGCCTCAAAATTAAGAAGTACCATGAGTCACTTATTGGCTAAATATCTGTCAATATATTTATCACCTGGAAAGAAACAGGAAATGGTTCATGGTAAATTGCACAGGCAGCCCAAAGTCCTATATGCTGATGGTGAAGAAGGAATGTCTTGTGCTGACAGAGTGGCTTTTAGAACACAGGACATGTTATGCACAAGCTTGACCTAGAACAAATCAAGTACTGACTCCAAACTGAGCTCAAAAAGCATTGCAGTATTCCTTCATCATTTGTCAACTTCTATATAGCCAAACACAAGCTTATAAGAGCAACCTTACAGATCAAGAAGGTAAAGGAAGAGTTTAGATGTCTTTTTATTGCTCTTTGTCTTAGGACAGCCCAAAGAAGGAAGCTAGTGAAGACTTATCATGCCATCAGCCATCAAACTAACAACATCTGGAATAAAAATGGTGTTCCAAATTACGCAGAACAACTGTGTTTGTCTCAGTAAAATAGGCTTGGCTTCTTTGGATGCTATGGTTGCTTAAACATAACTGAAAGCAAGATCATATTGTTAGGAGCAAAGAATGTGTGTCAGGCACATAGTCTGGAGTGGGGTCTCACAGGATGCTACTTTAAGATGATGTGTATTTAGCTTGCCTACAGTAGTGTGGTGAAACAACTAAGCTGCTACAGTACCAAGTGAGTATGAAGTGTAGTTGAGGAGATCCTATTATTTTTATATTTGGCTTTGTTGATGAATTCTGTATTCTGGATGATGAAATGTTAGAGAGAGATTAGTAAATCATGTAGGTTCTGGAAAACAGTCCCCAAAGGGAGAGACTGAAGAAGCTTGCTCTTCAGCTTCTTAGTATCTAGAAGCAAATTATTTATTCACAGATGGTGTGTATTACCAATAGCTAGAAGGTAAAATGCAAAGACTGAAGCTAGTTAACAGTAAGAGTCAGAATAAATGCAATGTTTTAACGATGACAACAGTCCTTTAAGATTTGCCATTTATATCAAGGCGGAATGACTTGCATAAAGATATGCTCTAGCACAACCAGGAATTATAAGCTTGAATCACAAGGGAAAACAATGAACTGTGCTGAGACAGATAATATTTCTATTCTTCAGATCAATGAATCTCTCTTAAATAATAATAATAATAATAATAAAAGTGTGCTGTCCAGGGTACTGAACATAAAAGCCATTTTTTGTCATGCAGTAGGAAAGATCTTAAAAGAAGAGGCAATTAAATATTGAAATGCATACTAGAGTGGAAAAAAAATAAAAATCACCCCTCTGTCATTTACATAACATGCTTCTGTTAATGTTGTTTGCTGTTAGACATTCCTTCCACTCCCTCCTTTCTCCCCAGCCTTCCTACCTTTCTCCATGGATGAGAATTTTGGTGTAATTGTTTGTCTGTTCATTGGCCAAGCATTGCAAGATACATAAATTGTGCAAAAACTTAATTTCAAAATAATAGTCTTAGTTCTGTCATAGAATGAACAACTTCTTAAGGACTGATTTTGATATATTATCTGTGTCAGCTGTAAAGAAAGCTTTGAAGAAAAGATGTTGTCCAATCTGCCATACTATATTAAAAATAGACTTTGTGTGTGTGTGTGATATGAACTGGTGTTCTGCATGGTGGGTCTGAAACAGTTCCACTCATTCTGTTCCTCTCAAAGTAAATTCTAAATTGAATATCAGAAGTGCTGCCTGTTTCTGAAAAAAAAAAAAACCCAAAACATACAGTAATTTGTGCATGTAAGCCAGAACACTAAATGAACTGTGCTGAATTTTACAGAATACTAGTTCTTTACAGTCCATCATCTAATTTTTATGCCTTCTTGGGAAAGTAATAATTTCATTCTCTTCAGAAAAAAAAGTGTAAGAAAATGTTCTTTTGCTCAGTTGGGATCATACATCAAACATACTCCTTAATGCTTATGTTTGCCTTTTAACTTTGTCGTCTCCCCTTGTCTTGAGAAGCCACAATCTCTCTGAGCTCAGAGAAGGTCATGCTCTGTACACTTGTCATTCTTGATTGTAATCCCATGCTTCATTCTTAACTTTTCTTTTCCCTAAGGACAGACAGGCTGAAAGACCATATATAATATCACAATTAGCTTTTCAGAAGCAATTATGCCAGAAGAAGGAAAGATATAGACCATTGATGGTAGAGACATTGTTAAAATAAACTTTCCTTTTCTCTCAAAATGTGTGTGTAGGTTGCTGTAGGAATTGTTCAGGCCATCTTTTTGCTCTGAAGTACAGAATGCAATTTAGTTCAATTTTGTCAGCTTGAGGAAATACTAAAAAAAACAGAAACAAAAACGAAAAAACCCACCTGCAGCTACAGGTTGTTTGACAGCCCAGTGACTGTTAGGGTAAGTGACAATAACTTTTTGCTCAATGCACACCAGAATGTGCCTAGAAATTTCGTGAAAATAAGAAGAAAAAGCAGTGGTATCAAGTGAGTTGGGGAACTGCAGGGACTGAGGATGTCTCAGAGGTAAATGAGACAAGTAGCCTGTGAAATAATGAATGCAAAAGGAATTCAAACAAACAAAAGGAAACATTAAAACTTACAATTTCCTGCTTGGATATGATCAAGTAATTTTCTAGGGTTCATAATGTGTCATGTTTTCCAGTTAGAATCCTTCAGCCACGTGGAATGAGTGATGAGTATAATCTGGTTGTACTTAAACATATTGAAGTTGGTTTTGGTTGAACATGACAGCATGAGAATGTGATGTAGTGGCCTAGTCTGACTGGTTTAAATAGTTAGCAGTTGAGGATGAAGTTCTGAATAACATTATTTGTTTATTTATTGGTGGGGGCTTAGAGAAAGCTGACATTTTACATGAAACAATAGGCAAATGGTTTTTAAAATGATTGTTACAAATTTTCTCATACATACATTCTGACATTTATTTCAAATTATTTGTTTGCTTATGCTAAATTTTTAGGTCACCCAGGTAGTTTAGGTGAAGAATGTTCTTGGTTTCGTGATGCTTATTACATTCAAAATGCAAAGTTCACAGAGTTCTATTACAAGACTTGATATGGGAATGTGACAGCGTGTGTCACCTCAGATACATAAATGATGTTATTTCCCTCCTTTCTTAGGTGGAAGGGGGCAAAGTTTAGTCACACATACCTGAATACATCCATCAAAACTGGAGGGTTTGAATGAGCAGGTTTCACATAGTTTGGAGACAGTTTTGCGTTTCTGAAAATAGGGGTTAGACTGGGAAGGAGTAACTCAAAGGCCAAAGGCAGATCTTATGCTTGTGAAATATTCCAAATGTATTTGAAATCTATGCAGGTAGGACTTGATAATTTTGAGATGTACTTCCACTTTGAGAGGTACTTCCACTCTCCCACATTTTCAACACATTGATATGGAATTTGATATTGAATAACTTTGATGATCTGGTTACAACCCTAACAAATCTCTGAAGTACACTGAAGAACATTTTGCACTGCTAAATGTTACAAATGCATAATTACTCTTGGAAGATCTACACAGGCTGCATTCTTTGTTGATATACACTGTGCTAAGTCTTTCTGTCATTGTATTAGCAATTAAATACATGAGGTCAATGCAGTGATACAAGCTTTGTATTTGCATATAGAATTGTATTTAAACTTTTTTTTTATCTGACTTGCTTGCAGATGTTCTAATATAATAGCTTAAATACAAGTATAACATGTATGCTGGAAATTCATGTGACAGAGGGGTTTCAGTAGCATTTAATTGATAGGCTTAAATGACAGCTTTATTTTTTATTCAGATGGCCACCACTAGAATCATACCTGAGTCTGATGTTTTATGATGCTCATGATAAGGCAGAATATTAATAGAAAAGGTCTGACAGTCTTGAAAAAAAACTTTGCTAAAATAACTGCTTGAAAAAAAGACAATATTTTGAAGATGTAGCATCTGCCAGACAGGTGAAAAAGATTTGGTATTTATAAGTGCTTCAGACACGCTACACTTTCCTTGGACTTTATTACAGGGAATAAATGCCTGCTCCCTTCTAGAAACAACTAAGCTATGCCGAGTTGTTAATACAAACAGCTTAGTAAGGGTGGTTGTTTGTCATTCAAGACAATGAACTTTGTCAGTGTTGTCAGAAAGAACAGAATTAAGCCAAACACAATGGGCTGGGCAGGGCTGGGGGCAAATGGTAACAGGCCACTGAAATGTGGGGTAGTGGCCTGTGTGCAGCTTCCCTTCTCTACTGTCATTGTGGTAGTGGTGCTGCGATAATTTTAAGATAGCAAGACATGAAAGACTCCAAGGTAGGGAGTTGGGAAAGTTGTCCTCTGTAAGTGATATGACGAACATGTGGGAAGGATGGTCCTGGAGTTGGGGCTTGCTTTGGAGTGATGTAGTGTCATCGTGCACTGGGGAGGGAGTAACATGCACTGAGTGGAGGACATAGCTTGGAACTCTTAGGAAAATAATGTCAGGAGAATGCAGAGGGGATTGAGTCTGTCACATAAAATTTTGGAACATATCTTATTAGAGGTATGCTCTTGGTTCTCCCTGCATTGGTTCTTTGTATTTTTCCTTTTCTTGTGTTTAAAATAATAGTTATCACAAATAGTCATTCCTGATGAGATATTAATGTTAGCAGACTAGTTTAACAGATCTCCTATTTGTGCTTCGGTTTTTCTAGGAAGTCGACAAGATTCACTCTCACTGACAAATATTCACATAAATTCACTCATAAATCCCCAACACTCTTATTTTCTACCATCAGCTCAGTCAGTGTGCATTATTTACCTGATAGTCAGCCTTTTTTTCCTCCAGTTAACCTTGTCTGTCTTACTCAACTCTTTCCATATGAAGTATATTTGAAACCTGATTTATTCTGTACTGGATAAGGAGTACACGGAGGCTCCAATTCTATGCATCATCCAGATTATTTTTATTAAATCAGCCATGTACATCAATAATCAAAAGAAAGACAACTTTTTCCAATTCTATGGACTACTCCGCTGAATCCCCAGATATTTAATGCAGTCTCTGTGTTCAATTTCCCAGCCACCCGCTGCTTTTGACACTAAGAATACTTTCTCAGTTCGACGTGTTTAATATTACCTGTTTTACTTTTCCACAGCACTGTATAAAATACAGAATACACATTGCCCTTTGAAATAGACTTTATTTAGCTTGGCTATAATTATGCACCTATTTGTATTTACCCCAATTAATTAATATGGCAGTGGCTCAGGCCCTGATGTGCCATATTTCCCAGGCAAGACCTTAACATTCCTGTTTCCAAGTGTTAGACAGAAAACAATGCAAATAAGTCAGAAATACTGGATAAATAGCTTTTCTCCCTCCCTTCCCTCCTTCCCTCCTTCCTCTTTTTTTCTTTCCTTTTCTTTCTTTTCTTTCTTTCTTTCTTCCATTTGCTGATTTAAGAATACCATGTTTGTTTCATTTTTCTGTTAAGACCTAAAAAAAGTGTGATATCTCACTTCTTTATTTACTTTAAACCTCTCCTGCACTGCCAAATTTTATTGCCTTTTTTTTTAATTCACTGCAGTCTTCCCATATTAATTGCAAGCACCATAACCCATGTAGAAACATCACCTACGTTCTCCTCTTTCCTTTCTAGACAAGCTCTCCTATAACAGTTAGGTAGTGGTAGGTTTTTGCATGGATGCCTTTTAGTAACAAACCTTTGAAAACAACCCAAACCCTATGGTCTTGAACATTTGTAATGCACTCTGATTTAGGAGAATGCTTTGAATTGAAAGACTGCATCTTAATTTGAGGGTAGCTCTTGACTTTGCATTCCAAATCTTTTGCACAGAAAGTGTAACTACAGTTCTGTTTGTACTTGCCAAGGAATTTTTATTTTCACCCACAGTTATTCTGTTTTAACCTTGAAGAGCAAATGATCCAAATGTGTATCTCCATGAAAAATCTTTAGGAAATAAAAACATCTGATGCTAATTTTTTTTCCGTTACAAGGTTCATAATTTAGTCTTGATAGGCAGCATGTGAGTCAGCAGAAACCTTCATCTTTTCCTGGAATAGATGCTGCACCTCTCACAAAGGACCTTATTTTATTTCATCAAGCTCTCTTCTCTAGCTGATTTTTGTATTCCAAGGAAAAAGAAGCTACTTGTTTTTCCTTATCTAAGATCACTTCTGCTCATAACTCCTTTGAAAAAAAGAATAAAAAAACACTCTTAATGCTCAGCTACGTTTTGTAGCAGTGAATAGTGTAAAAGGCTGATCACGGGGAAAATAGTCATCATGTGGTTCAGAGCAACCCAGATCTGAGCTCAGTTCCCAGCTTTCCCAATGGTCTTCTCCATGATCTTTAGATAGGCAGTTAAAAAAATGGGACACAAGTGCCTAGCTGCCTTCAGCTATTATGGAAATCTTGCTGGGTGCCAACCTATATCTCCAGGGACAAAATATTATTACATCCCTGAAAGTGTTGGCCACCATCATGTGACTGATCTCTGGAGCTTCTGGCTGTTTCTGTCATGAAAGCACTAGCTACTAACAAGTGGAATGAAAAATGCCTCTGTTCTACATTTCCTATATCTAATTATTTCCTTTTCTTTTATGATAGCAGACAGGGGAATGAAATGATCTTGAGTGTGACAGTGGACTAGTTTATAATGAAGCAAGTTTTTCAAAATCCAAGGGATTTTGACATTTTTTTCTAGAGAATGGCAAGTCAAAATGCTTCTAGCTGGCTGGAAAATGTAAGTACTGTATTTGTCAGAAATTTCTTCAAGGAACCTGACAGAACAGTGGTACAATATATGACACAATACAATTAATAACATCAATAACTTTATATTAACTGTTGTTCTGGTGTCTGGCTTAGAGCAGCTTTTACAAGAGTGAGTTGGCAAGGTACCATCTATTCCATTTAACTTGTGCCTTCATCCAAGTCATCTTGCTGGTAAAATTCTGTCTCTCTCACTCTTGTAGCATTTTTTCTTCTCAATTCTTTTTGTATGATGTCTATTAGTACAACTTGTACCTGTTGCAAAATTTACCCGTATGCTATTTTTGTTTTGCCAAAAAAGCAAACTCATTAATTTCTTTGTACATTTTAGCACCTCTATTGTTTTTGCTGTTAGCAAAGCCAAAAGTGGAAGGAAAAAAATGGAAGAAAATGTTACCAATAAGGGAAGCAAACAAATTAATTATTTATAAAAGAGAGGCAATTAAGCGATTGGACTTGAAGAGCATTTTACATTTGTCAACCCTGTTGAAGTCTTTTCTGATATTAAAAACTGTACTGCAGTCAGGAAGGTAGCTTTCCTTTGCTGACCTTCCCTCTCTCCCAGTGGCAGCCTATGTAAAACTTGGTATTTTGGTTCATTTTTTCTTCTAGCTTCACTCTTCTCTGTTCATTTTAAAATATTCATTTTCTAAAGAAACTGCATAGAAGCCTGGCAGTGATTTTCCCTTGGCTACTCTTAGTAATAAAAACTGGAGCCTGCTGATGCGGCTGTGCTAAGTAATTAACTTGGACTCAGTGTAATTGATCAGATAGCAAGGTGGTGTAAGAAGTTAGAAGACCCCCACACCCTGCCGGAGTGAGGGTCTGTAATGATCAATGCTGAAGGAAAGAGACCATGGGAACTGTCAAATCCTTGAGGTTTCTCTACATAGCATAAAGAGAAAAACTGTGTGAGGAAGTATGAGGGAAAAGGAGTTGTAACAGCTCACTAGGGCATGTGGGCACTTTTTACATTATGAGAATTGAGATGGCAGCGAGTTGTAAACATCCTTTAACTTAATAGGGGTTGTATTACAATCTTGTTTTTCTTAAGCATTGTAATTTGTAAGGAGAAGACGTACTCTTGAACCCTGAAAACTCTCTTGACCCTTAAACACTTTAACTGAAATAAGTCATCTTACATTAAAAAGGTGATATATCCTTCTGGAGTGGCAAAAAGCATTCAACTGTCTTTCCACTTCAGCTTCTAGAGAAAACATTCCTTTTACATACAGTGTAGGTAGTCCTGTGCAAAAATTGCTGCAGAGGCACATGCAACAAAGTCAGAGCTGAAAGCTATTGAAACCTTTTACAAATCACCTTTTTACTGTATGTTGGAATATTTAGGGCTAGAGCCTTTATTTGTGATAATCAGTACAGTCTGAAAGTTAAGCCTAACAGTAGCTAATCCATTTTGTCTTTAAGACAAAACTGAATAGCTTCTTGTAGCTTTCAATTATGTACAGGTTCCAAGAGGAGAGATCCTTCTTTCCCATAATCCCTTGGCATAAAATGGAAGAAACAAATACAAAGGAATGAAAGATTCCTCAAGCAGTAAGTCATACCAGAGCAACAGCAAGAGCTGTTCTGCAGGACAGAAGCCAAGGGACTGGTGTTGAGGGTAAGAAACCCCACTGTGAGGAGTGAAGGAAACCATAGCATGGTAGCATGCACGTGTTGAGAGTGACTCCCAGTAGCCAGAGGTGACTTGGCACTCAGGAAAGCCATGAGGCAGAGTTGAGCTGGAACTCTCATAAGTTTTTAATAACCATCTTCATATAATGTATGCATAAGTAACTAAGGTATGCTTTTTCTCTTATTCATTTCAATTTTAAGAAGAACACAAATACCCTTTAAATTGAATACCGACAGGGTACCATCTTACTAGATGATGTTTAATAAGGAAAGCACATTAATAAAACAAACCTTAAGAGTGTTTCTTTGGATTAGTCTTTGAAAGAAAAGAGTTTGGCAGTGAAACTATATTGGTCATCTATCATCTTTTTAGTCATTGGAAAAATCACTCATGGCTGAGTCAGAATCAGGGAAAGAGAATATATGTTTTAATATTGAAGGAACAATTTGTTTAGTTTGGTCAGCAAAGAAGTTAAGGTTTTGGCCCAGCCAGCCAATTCATAAATACTTGCACTGAGGCCATGTGAGTTTTGCTTGGAAGAGTAAAGGAAAATGTAAGTGTGGTATCCTTCCATGGAGATAATACTTATTTGTACGTGCTACTTGGTTGGTAACCTCCTGTTTTCTGTTTTTCTGCTTTTCTCTCCTAATAAAGTGCAATTTATTCATTTTTTCATGTCATTTAAAACGTCTTTTTCACATATTCAGAGCTAGCCAGTCACATTTTGACAGTCTGGGTTAGATTGACTGGATTTATTCTTTATAAATGCTGTATCTGTATAAATGGCCCGATCAAAAAAGGCAAACTAAATTACTCTAAAGTGGTCTGGAAATATGTTATACAGCAAATAATTCCATTATATTAAAGACAGAGGTTTTAACTGTATATTTTCATTCATGATTTATCCATGTATTATCTTTGTTTTTGCTATTCACACACTTAAATAATTTCCTCTGCATAATAATATAAAGTTTCAATGTGTGTGCTGTAACTTGCAGTCTATTTGCCACACAGTCGTTTTGTTTTTGCAAAGGTTGTTCGACTTGTAGCACAGCTTGTAGTGGTGAGACTATAAAATATGTGTGTATAAATTCTGTAGTGAAAATGAGGTGTTTTTTCACTTTCCTAGGCCAGAATGCATTGTTGAAATTCTTGCAAAGGAACCAGACGGTGGCTGCTTATTTCCCAGATGGTTTATTCATCAAACAGATTATGCTGTTTTTTCGTGTTTTTTTTTTCCTTTTTTTTTTTCTCCCTAGCCATTGGGATTCTGTGAATGCTGCTGCATGTATTAGGTAGGATAGAAGTTTAAAAGAAGGAAAAAAAAAAGGAATTTCAGGTACTCTTGCTGCAAGACATGCACAAAGTTATCTTTATAAAAAGACCATATGTTATTTGGTGAACCCCAATGCTAAAACGCAAATTGCATTGCATCTCTTGCAACACAGATGCAAGAATTAATCAGCACAAATCTCATGCAACTCAAATGAGGCTCTTACTCTAGAATCAGTCTTGAACTTTCTTTTACACAGCACAGTGATATTATTGTGAAAGCTTTTTTTTATATTATGGTCTTTTTGTGACCTTTGCATTACATACATCAACTGTTCAATCCAACCAATTGTACCTTTAAAACAAAACATAAAATCTGGTCAGACTAGGTTACTTCTTATGGATAAATTCAAATGTATCCTCCTGGATATAAGTGGGATATTCTAAAAATTGCTCATAAAGCCATTCAAGAGTACTTTCAATTGTTGTATAGCATGTAATTAATGGTACAGGCTCCTGTGGAGGCAGTGATGAAGCACAAAATCTAATCTTCTGAGCATCTCCTTTTGCAAAACTACAGCATATTGCAGAAGAATAAAAGTAGTGTCACAATCCAAACGTTTAGAGAAGAGAGGTTCTTTTGGAATCTCCCAGCTAAGAAGTTTGTCATATTTACTTGAGAAATATTGAGTGCAGGGCTATTTTTATTAGAAAATAACTGAGTGAGAATGGACCTTCAAAGATGATCATGTCAACTGACTGCTTCAGGTGCAATCAGAGGTTAAAGCAGGCTATTGAGGAAATCATCCAAACACCTCTTGATCACTGACAGGCATGGAACATCAATGATCATGCTAGGAAATCTGTTGTAGTATTTGACCACATTCATGGGAAAGAAATCTTTCCTAATGTCCAGTCTTCCCCTCCCCTGGCACAGCTTTGTGTCACTCCCAGACCTCTTGTCAACAGGGAGCAGAGCCTGGCACTTCCCTTTCTACATCCCTGTCTCACGAATTTGAAAAAAGCAATGAGGTCACCTCTCTGCCCCATTCTATTCAAACCGGAAAATCCAAGTGCACTCACTTTCTCCTCATAGGACGTAGCTACCAGCCTTCTTAGCAGCTTATCATCCTTTTTATATTGTGGAGCTCAGATATTAAATTAGCCTTGTGTAGATCCACTGAACAGCATCTGAAACGTTTTTCAACTTGAAGCCCTCAGTTAGAAAACAAAAACAATAAAAAACACCAAAAACAAAAAACCTCAACAAAAAACAACCCACAAACAAAGAAAAACCATGAAAAATTTGAAGCATACAGATGCTTCAGATTGCTATACATCAGAACCAAGGTTAAGCATCTTTCAAAGCCTTAGCTTTGAAATTTTCCACACTTACATGCACATTAATCATTTGACTAGGAAAATGCTTAGGAGCTGAAGATAGAAAGTGTCAGGTGTAATTAAGCATGTGTAATTAAATATCATTAAGACCACAGCTTAACAACTAGACAGCAATTGTTTTTCTTCTGTTACAATGAAGAAAATTCATTCTTTTCCTCAGATCTCTTTTTT
>PPHD01000483.1:41556-63122 GCA_002909625.1 Bambusicola thoracicus | reverse complement strand
GCCCGAGCACTTTGGATGGTAGCCTAGAAGGAGCAGCACTCCACAGGGATGCCTCTTGCTGAACTAGGTTTGATGTAGACTTAACAGCTTTGCGTACTGTTTCCTTCCAGATTTCTCTGGAGAAATGCAGGTTGATGTGGGGACACTGTCTTGGCTGTCCTCTGCAGTGGTGCAAATCTGACATGGTTCAGTGCTGGAGTCATTAGGGAACTTGACAGGCACACAGCACACTCCAGCCCTTCTCATCACCGCTAATGTTTCTTGCAGTGAGATAGCTAGATCAAGGGAGAAACTGTAGCCTCTCTAGCTCTCCTAATAACATTTTGAACTGGCTACCTCCTTTACGTGATAGCATCCAAATTTTGTTCATCCCAGTGTCATTTCTTAAACCATTCTTTAGTGATTATCCCCCAAAGTCCTCTCTCTGCCACAGAACTCAGTTATTCTGGTCTCAGTGTCTATTCCACGGGGATCTGTTATACACTGCAGTTTGTCATGTCTTTGAGCCCCTTCTCATCCTGGGGAAGGGAGGAAAGCAATTGTCTGGAAGCTAGAGGTAGCTGATTGATGGAGGGTGAGCAGTAGAGAAAAGGAGGGATTATCAGTGAAGATTTTTCAGAAATGTCAAATGAATATTCTAGCACACAGCCATGTTCATTTACTCTGTTACTAAACTGTGCCTGTTCACTGTCCAGAAGAGTCATGGTGTCAGTATTCTAGCTTCTTTCAGGAGGTACTAATTATCATTTTTATTGCAGCCTGATATGGCATGTGAGATATATATGCTGGCTCTTGGTTCTGTAGTGCTTTTATTAAATGCTTTTTCTCTCCTTAGTTATTTAAACGCCGAAATGTTGCAACAGCTGAAGAAGAAGCGGAGGAGGAAGTGATGTCAGATGGTGGCTTCCATGAGGCTCAAATGAACAACATGGAAATGACTTCTGTAAGTGTTGAGAAAGGAATATTGTTTGTTGAAACTGAGCGGGCCTGTTACACAGTGAGTTTAAGGGAACGGAATTGCAGAAGAGTGTGGAGAATGGCATTCGAAGAGCTTTCAGAGCCCTTCACATTTCAAACACCTGTTTCAGTGAAGTGACCTGAAACAGATTATGGGAGTAAAGAGTAAATAAAAAGAGACTGGCTGGAAGTCTGTTAATAAATTTTCAAGTAATAAAATTTAAATCAGAGTGTTGGAAATATAACTAGACCTGCCTAGCTGTCTGCAAATGTCCTTGAACTTCATTCCAAGCTGGAATTTCATCCCAAGGGAAAGCTGCCTTCTAATGGAAATTAGGCTTTTCTGCTTTCTCACCGTTTCTTTATGATGCTCCTGTATGTGGAAAGAAAAATGTTATGGAATTCCAGCTGTAGCAGAAAGAATAAATTAAAATACAGTCTTCACTGAGTCCTAAAGTCTGAGCATTTATCTTCATGCTTGTTCTTGTGTTCAGACTACTTTCGATTTCTACTGATGGTTAGGCAATGAGAATTACTCAGAAATGCCTATCAACAACATAATAGATAATTAATGGAAAATAGTTTTATTCTTCAAGATAGTCCTAAAACATCAGATGAATCCTGAGTGCCATTTAATTCTTTGTGTAGAACTTTGTATGAAATAAATGGATGGTGAAAAGTAAGGAAAGGCTATCTTACACAGGTTACTATTTTAAGTATTAATTGTAGTGTCTTAAGACTTAGTACTGAAAGAGAAGGATCTAAAAAGTACTGTGTGTTTTCGTTCCCTTTTATTGGTTCCTGTGACAAAAATCCAGGCTTCCTATGTTTTGTTACTGAGAGTGCAAGTACTGACAAAGTGTGTTTCAGCACTGTTGTCTGTTTTCCTGTCTATTGAGGATTTGGATCTGACCACTATAATGTTTTGGATCAAAAAGAGAGGGGAAAAAAGTACATCACTTAGATGTCTTTTCATGGATTTAGCTTAGACAAATCAAACAATGTCGAATTTTCCCTGTCATAAAAAAAAGCCACTGATTAGTTTAGCAACTGTCAATACTATAGGAAAATAAATGCTATATTCGATTATGATGACAAGCGTTAGGTTTGTCAGTGTTTAAAAAAAAAGACACTTCCTGTACATTTTGTTATAAGAGTGACTCAAAACGTAGATGTTGCAGAAAACTGAACAACACCATAATCAGTATTCGTGTATAACTGTAATTGCTATTCTAATTTATGCTATCTTTTCTTAAAGCTGACAATTTTACAGTTATTTTATGGGATGGGAGATAGGAAAAAAAAGGAGAGAAAATACCTGCGAGAGATTCTGAAGAGAATTTTTTGTGGCATAGCTTAAAGAAATTCTGAATTTTATCTTCTAGGAGGAAGACGATACTTAAGAACAATTCTGCTTATGTATCTGTACATGCATGACGACTCATTTATTGTTCTTCTTAGTTCTTATCTGGCTTTTTGCTCTATAAGGGTAAAAAATTGACAGTTTTAGCAAATATTGTAAACTTTGATCCGCTAACCCTCAATTTTCTTTTCCTCTTGCTCTCTGTCACTCTTGTTCTATCTCCCCCCACCTGAATACTAGAGTGCTGTTATCACTTCTGATATGATCGAGATGATTTTCTCCAATAGTCCAGAACAGCAGCTTTCAGCCACTCAGAAATTCCGAAAGCTTCTTTCTAAAGGTAAGGACTGAACATACTTGCAGAAAAATCTTGGGTGGTCCTTGGCATATATTTTAACTTTGACAGCAGTGAAGATCAAGTTCTGTGTGGAAATTTCTGGGTGAAGAGTTTGGTCCAAGCAGAACTGTCTTGCAACATGCCAACTAGGTGTACATGGCAGTCACTTCTATTTGTGAAACCTGTACAACTTTTAGTGATGCAAGTGCGATTTGTGATATGTAATATAAGTTAAATCATTTTAGTTAGTGTCGCTAGGGCTCACAAATTATTCTTTCTGGAAGTTGAGCTGTGTGCATATGTGCACCGAGGTGACTTTGCAGATCTGCTGCTGTCAAGTTTTTATGCTTAGGTTAATGAGTGCATTACTGTTAAATCATGTTATAGCAATACTTCAAAATTTAAAGTCTTCCTTTGAATTAATAGCTTTTTAGTAAAAAAGATAGATAAAGCAGTATAACGGAAAATAAGACTCTGAAAAATCAGCATGTCACTGGGTATTACTTTGGTGCAGTGATTTTTATTTTAGGAAATTCCTCCAACAAATAAATGAATGCATCTAAACTTTCCATTTTGTTTTAAATAGAACCAAATCCCCCAATAGACGAAGTCATAAGCACACCAGGTGTGGTGGCAAGATTTGTGGAGTTTCTGAAACGGAAAGAAAACTGTACATTACAGGTATACAAATATAAGTATATTTAGCTTTCTGTATTATGAAGGCTTTTGGTGGTGCAAATAAGGCAGAAAATGTCATCGCTTTTTTTTAGTGAGCTGAACTATTTCTTTATAAGGATAACACATCCATTTTACTATGAGGGCTTCTTAATAAACTCAGTTGCTGGGCCTTTGATACGGCCAGGAGAGAATGAGAGAAATCTGAGTTTCTGATGTCTAACATGGGATGTTTACCTGGACTTGCTTGTGTAACAAAAACAGTTTGAAAGGTAGCCTGAAAGGTAGAAAAGGTATTAAACTAAACTGTACTTTTTGTCTATTTTTGTATGGAAGACTGTTTTCAGTGTTCAGAATTATGACGTAGAGTTTTGATTAAATTCTGAGGAGTTTAGAATTAGAGATGAAGATGAAAACAAAACCAGAAAACAGAGAAACCCTGAAACTTGCTTGCTTTGGTTTGAAGAACTAAATTGTATCTGCTACAATTTTAATTAATGTGTTTTGGACTTACTCCTTAGAACTGTGCCTTATTTCCAGCTGTTCTTTGCCTGGCAATCTTTCATCTGGGCTAGCATAACATGGAAGGAAATTGATCTCATAATGAAAGAAAATGTTAATAATTAATGGCTAAATTGATGTTCCTTCAAAATATGTAAGGCAATAATTTGTTAATGCCGTGTGAAATCCAAAATATGGTGCATGGAAATAGGCAGAAAGGACTTTTTCCTTGTCTGACAAAATATAGAAAAGATAGAATTTATTTCCAAATTGAGGCCAATAGAATTCCAAGGATCTGCTAGCCGCTTTTGAGAAGTGTACGCACAGTAACTAAGAGCATGTATCAGATTTAGCCAGTTTGTTGGTTCTGAACTCCAATGGGAAGGTTTTAAGCAATCTCTTTATTAAGAAAAATTGAGTCTTTATTACTTACAGGATATCTAGCATGGAAGCCTAAGGTTAAGCGAAAAATTGAATGATGTTTGATGGACAGAAGATCAGGAAGGGAAAATGGGGCTGGAGAATACTTCTCTAGTTTAAAGTACTTTAAAAGTAATTGTAAGCTGAGTCAAATTCTTCTGGCCTTACTGGTATAACATGCATTTTTGTTGATTTTTTTTTTTTTGATGTGCAAAGAACAACAAAAAAGCACTTCATGTTGAAATATATAGGCTTGACCTAAAGAGTTTATAACAAAGCAGTGAAAATATATTTAATTGTTCTTACCAAATCTGTCTCATTGTTTTTTCAGCTCACAGTCTGCAGGTATAAGTTTTTGTTCTGTCCAGTTTAATGTTCTTTTATTCTGTCCTTGTTGCCAGTAATGTGGCACACGCAAAAAAAAAATTCGGACATTCCATTCCAGGTATTCCTGACTTCAGGTTAATTGTAGAAGGAAGGTACTCTCAACTCATTCAGGAAATGCTGAAGTATTTTTTTCCCCAGGTATTACTTGTATGATGGATTGAATGTGGAAACTATCCTATGTTGGTGAACATGAAACTGTATGTGTCTTTATTCTGTAGGTTTCTACTGTATTAGTGGAATGTTTAGTAAAAAATGAATTTCTAGTATCAGTGGTAGAAAGGCCATATTTGTCTGGAATTCCCCTGTACACATTCTTTTCTTAGGTGATCTTCAGCTTTAAAAAAGCTGCACTCTTCCCTGTGATCATTTAAACCATACACGAATAACTGAATTTTTCTTATGTGATGATGAGAATAATCTTCAAGAATATACCAAACAAATACCAAGATGAGCCGATTATTTCTTTTTTTCTTTAACAGACAAATGGTAGTAACTGTGTGACAAAAATATATAATTAAAAAATTGAGAAGCCACAGCAAATCTGATCCTGTGCTGCATGGAATTTTTGGAAATTTTGAGCTCATGTCATCACGATAACTTTTAACTCCGATTCTTACTATTCAGCTTCTGTTATAATTGACAATTCTGCTTTGTCTTTACCAGTTCTTTCTCTTTTAAAGACACATCGTCATTGTTTTTGATCTGATACAGAAGGCTCCCAGTGAACTTTCTTCTGTATTTTGTTTTCCAGTTTGAAGCTGCCTGGGTGCTGACAAATATCGCCTCGGGGAATTCCCTTCAGACTCGAATAGTGATCCAAGCAGGAGCCGTTCCCATCTTCATAGAGCTGCTTAGTTCAGAGTTTGAAGATGTACAGGAGCAGGTAAAGATTAAGATTAAGAAATAATTTTATGTTTTTTTAACATAAAAGTACAAGGCTTTTCTATAAGAAAGTCTTGTGTCTTTATACGAAGTGTAGTGTCTGGCAGTTCAGCGTAAGTCTTTTTCTCCCTAGCGTGTGTTAAGGTGCAAGTACTGTTTTTCAGTTGTTCTGGAAATGATAGATTTAACCACAGCTAATGTGGTAGTGTGTTCTGATCTGTAGTCAGTTAATACTTATCTACTTGCTGAGGAATTCAAGAAACCTTGTTTAAAAAAAAATACTTCGGAGGTGGAAAGTTCACATTTATTTCTCCTGAAGATAAAGCATGCATGGAAATTATAGGTTGTTCTCTAAAAATGAAGGAAAAGGAGGCAAGAAGTGCAATCGAGCATGCTATAGGTCTGTTGGATGTTGAATGAAAAAGATAGTGAAGTAATGTTGCTTACTAAGCTGTTTTTTATTAATGATGAAATAAAAGAACAAATGCAATCTTTGTCTATAAATTCTACTTGAATGCCTTTCTTACAGAGCAAATCAATATTCTTGAAGGCACAAAGAGATCAGTGTAAAGCGCAGGCCAAACATTAGATTCATACAGACTCAGTAATTTCTGATTGAGGGCAGTAGCTTGTGTTTGAACTAGGTTGTATTTTAAAAAGACATCTAGTCTTGCTTTGAAGACTTAGGATGGTGATATATCAATGATGCTAATGAACACATTTTCAGTAATGCGTAATCCTAACTTGAATGTGAGTACCTCTACTATACAAATTTGATTAGCTTTGGGCCCAGGTGTTAGCTCTTGTTTTACTGTCTACTCGGTAAGCTCTCTGTTTTTTCTTATAGTTAATTACAGATGATAGCTTTATCTTTCCTTGAGCAAATGAAATTAAACTCTGAATTCTTACTGTGGATATTTCCTTAGCTTTTTAAATTTTCTTGCTGATCCTTTTCTGAACATTTCTTTGTTTTCAATAACTTTTTGTGGTGGTGAAATAACAAGCTCTGGATATTCCAAGTAGTGCCGTTCCAGCAATGCTGTTTGCAGAGGTAGTACCCAATACTCATTTCTACTTGATTCTTCCCTGCGTGAATATTCCAGATGTCTGTAAGGACTCTTTTCCACGGAAGCTTGCTGTGAGCTCAAATTAAGCTAATTATCCAATATAATTCGTTGTTCTTTTCAGAGTCACTGACTTCCAGGGCTCAGTTCTCCATCCTGTAAGTGTGCCCTCTATTCTCTCTCCTAGATGTCTGACCTTGCATTTGGCTGTATTGAAATGCATGATTGGAGGAGTCCAACTCATAAGCATTGAATTGCTTTATGTAACTTACCTTTCTATCTTATAGCTGGCACAGAATGAGCCACTCGTACTTAAGACTGCGTAATGTTTTCCACAAGAAGACACATTTCTTCAAGTTGCTTGTAGCTTTCCACTCTGCAACTTTCTATTTTCAGTGGCCTCTCTCATGCTGAAAAATTTTGGCAAAGGTTTTTTAAGAGAGTTTGGGTGCCTCAGAAAATTGTATTCAAGGATATAAGTATTTTTGTCCTTTTTCTTTAATTTGAGGAAATTAGTCTATTTTTTAAGAAATTAGAAATGTGGTATTGATCTTGCCAAAATAGCAGAGAGATGCCATGTTCTGCCCACGTAAAAATCTATCCAGACTCAGCTATATGATGTCCAAACTGCTTTTTAGAGTTTGGTTTTTGGAGGAGGTTGAAATTGGTGGCATTATCTTCCAATTCATCTACCACTTCTGAGTGCTATTCCTGAAGAATGATTGGTACACTGAAAGTAGTAAGGGCTACTACATTATTTTGTGGCCAATGATCTCCCATGCAATCGAACTTTGTTAGGTTGTTAGGTCATTCTTGATAACGTTCAGAGAAGCATGTGGGAAGAGCCAGCCTGCTTTAGAATGAGTTGTGCCACTTTCAGTCCTTGTGTGTGAATTAACAGAAGAGCTTAGGGATCACAGATAAGTAGTTTATCAGTATTCTACCTGCTTTGCCTCCAATAAACTGCTGACAGGTTAAATTCATACTGGAGTCATGTAGAGTTGATTGTAGCCACTGGAAAATGTGTTTATGTATAGTGCCGTTATTGAATCCATGATGTGTCTGTTATCAGCAAGTCTGTAACTACCAGTAGCAAACTGTTTTGTGGTAAGCTATGCTAAAGTAGGAAGGCATACCACTGTGATGTTACCTGTGCCTTTATGTAATGTGCTGCAGGTGTAGATGTTGCCGCCATCTGATTGCTCACTTTGAGTTTATTGCAGGTCAGCTTGAATTTTTTTTTTCTGGCAGATTTTAAAAAGAAAAATGAATGCTTTGCTGTAACATCTAACAAAAATAAGAGGCATTAGGCACATAAATGTCTTCTATAAAATACCTCTATATTACAGGGTAGCTCTAAGTACACAATTACAGAGTATTTTTCCAAATGATTCTCATCTTGTTCAGCATATTGTTGCTCTAGTTAGAAATCAGTGGGTAGTAAAGGAGGCTTTTAATTATCACACTGGGGCACTGTTTGTTAAACTTGGTACACATTGTAGTGAATGGAAAAAATGTATCTACCACTTACTGTCTAATGCTGAAAAATTGATCAGTTTTTGGTAAGTGGGATACTTGTTCTTTTTTTTTTTTTTGAGTTCTCAGTGTGAGTTATTGCATTTTGTTTTATAGTTGTGGGCAGTGTTTTTGAATGTATTTCATTCTGAGCGTCTCGGGCTGAAATTCAGATATTGGAGAATATTTGACCATTTTAGCCATAAGTTTTCTCCTCTGATTGTCCTCTGATGATTTGTGTCTTTTTGCAGTAGTACTGTGAAGATTATTATTTTGCAAGCAACTCTTGCTGCATTTGCAACAAATTGTATCTTCACAGGAAAATACAGAAAATTATGTTTAGGGCAGGTAGGCCAGAATCTAGCCATACTAACATAACGCAGAGTGTAAAAGAGAAAAAGTAACATTGAAGGCTGTGTTAAGTAGATCATTCTTTGTGCTAAGTGGTGTAGTAATTTTGTGGAAGGAAATGTAAGTACTAATATAATTTTGAATATATATCATAGTATAAATTGAAACTCATTCATATTTTGTATTTCAATTTGACATACTGGCTAATGATTATACACTGTTTTTGTTTTGAACTTTTTATTTAAATCTTCCCATATTAGTGGCTCAGGAACACATACCAGTTTACCTTATCATGATTCTTCCAGCAGTTCCTTCTTTTAAGGCTGTTTTAGTCTAATGTATTTGACAGTTTTTTGCATATGCAAGTTTTTTGTGTGATACTAAATGGTTCATTTTGTAGGAGTCTAAGGATCTTTATTAAACAATATGTATCTTAATGAAATTGTATCTTGTCTTTTCACAAGATATTTCCCGTTAAGCTATGTCAGCTGCAATTTAGTTATCCTATCCCTTAACTCTGCTATTTCATATTTTCACACCATCGCATAATTGTAGGGGTTGGGAGGGATCTCTAGAGAGAATCAAGTCCAACCCCCTGCCAAAGCAGGCTCCCTGCAGCAGGCTGCACCTGTAGGCATCCATGCAGGTCTTGATTATCTCTAGAAAAGGAGAATCCACAACCTCTCTGGGCAGCCTGTTCCAGTGCTCCGTCACCCTCAATGTGAAGAAGTTCTTATGCACATTTGTGCAGAAGTTCCTGTGCTTCATTTGTGGCTGTTTCCCCTTCTCTTATTGTCACATACTGTGGAAAAGAGTCTGGCCTCATCCCTTTGCTTCCTATACCTTAGATATTTATAGATGTTGATCAGATCCCTTCTCAGTCTTCTTTTCTCATGGATCAAGCCCAGGTTGCTCAGCCTTTCCTCATAGGAGAGGTGCTCCAGGTCCTTTATCATCTTTGTGGCCCTCTGCTGTACTCTTTCCTGGAGATCCCTGACTTTTTTGTACTGGGGAGCCTAGAACTGGATACAGTAGTCCAGGTGAGGCCTGACCAGGCCAGAGTTAGAGAGGGAGGATCACCTCCCTTGACTGCTGGCTATGCTCTTTCTAATGCACCCGGGGATGCCCTTGGCCTTCTTGGCCGCCAGGGCACACTGCTGGCTCGTGGCCAACCTGTTGTCTGCCAGGACGCACCCAGGTCCCTCTCTGCAGAGCTCCGCTCCAGCAGGTCATCCCCAGTCTGTACCGGTACATGTGGTTATTCCTCCCTAGGTGCAAGACTCTGCACTTACACCTCATCTGGTTCCTCTCTGTCCAACTCTCCAGGCTGTACAGGTCTTGCTGAATGGCATCACAGCCTTCTGGTGTGTCAGCCGTTCCTACCAGCTTTGGTTTTATCAGCCTTTCTCAGGTATTTCCTGTAATTAGTGATCTGAAACCATTTCACATCTTTTTTTCCCACTGAAGAAACTGAAATTGTGACAGAAGCTACGTCTCCATTATTTATAAAAATTTACTGATTACATCTCTCTGTCCCTCCCTGCCTTTCTCACTCTTCTTCTCAGCTTCTGTTACGCTGTTGTTTAAATGTAGTCAATGATGTATGTCCTAGCCTTCTTCCCTTCCTCCCATTTTTTTCCTTCCAAAATGCATCTTGAAAATTAGAAAAGCCAGCCTGAAATTATTTATATTGATAGACTTCATCAAAGCCCTGTGGAAATGCTTAACACTGATGTTGCTTCATCAGTGTTTTAGCTGCAGTTCTATCCTGAGTGCCCTGCAGTATTTAAAACCTAGATGTTAACTTGGTTTTCCTGGATGTGCATAGAATTTCCATGAAAAACTGGGCAAAACTTTGTTCCATGTTTGAAACTTCTGGGATCATCTTGCAGTGACAGGTGCGTCATTCTGCTCTGTATCTGAAGAGTAGCCCATGGCAGAACATCTGTTCATTGCCCTGTTCTCCTTTGCAGATGTTTGTGTTTTCCGCTAAAGCAACAGTTTGTTTTTACCTCAGTGTTTTTCCATTTCTAAATGAATTGCTGTTACAAACCAGTGTTTATTTGGCAGAAGTGACCTACGAATCTGGTATCTGTCTGTTCTCTGGCTTATACATCAGCACCCCCTGCTAACTTACGTCTTTGTACTCAAAATGAGGGGAAGAAAAACCAGCAAACTAATTGAGGGCTGAGTATGAAATACTTTCTCTGTCTCGTTGGGAGAGATGCTAGTAATTAAGTTAGGACATCCTGGCTTCTGATAGGACGGTTTCTTCCGCATTGGGATGTAATAGAAATCATCTCTAGGAATTCCTTCCTCAGGTATCTTTCCTTGTGTCCACTCGTCCAGTTGTGTTTGTATGCAAAGCTAATTTTCGCTGCCTTCATCCCACCATTAGATGTGTTTCCCCAGTCAACATCCAAAAGTGGAAAAAGTGTTGATTCTTAATTCAGAATGTTTCTATTCCATGGAGAGGTACAAATATAATGCTCTATTGGTAGCTGGCTTATGTCTTGATTTAAATATTCAAATGCTTAAATACGTGGCTGAGAGCTATCAAAGTCCAGAGAAAAGTGGGAGAGTTGTCAGAAAGCGTATGTACTATTCACAGAATGCAACGTATAGATCAACATTACTCTATAAATCTAGCGTTGTACTGTTACTGACTATTGATATTGTCCAGCATTTGTGTAAAACTTGTAGAGTTTAATAACAGGTGAAATAAACTGGAGGCTTGTAAAAACCCATGTTTGATCGTTAGCAGTACATGGAAATGTATGCAGTTCTATAAAAATATATCCTGTAAATTGACAAGGCAACGTTTGTATTTTCAATTTATACACAACTTGATACTGGTTAAAAATCTACAGACCTTGAAGTTATAGGTTCTTTTCATTTCTTGAGTTTTGTGTGGATAAAGTATTGATATTTTATTTTTTCGAGCTTGATATTTTAAATAATAAACTCTTGAGATTACTGGAATAAATATTCTTTAACCTTGGCAGCTATCTAGAAAAGAAGATTAAAAAACTGAACAAACTTTTGTTTCACAAGGCTTGTAAAGGGTTTGGAGAATATGCCCTACGAGGAGCAACTGAAGGAACTGGGGCTGTTTAGACTGGGGAAGAGGAGGATGAGGGGAGACCTTATTGCTCTCTTCCAATACCTGAAAGGTGATTGCAGTGAGGGTGGGGTTGGTCTCTTCTTACTGGTGACAGGACAGGGGAAAATGGCCTCAGGTTGCCCCAGGGGAGGTTTAGGTCAGATATCAGGAAGAACTTCTTTACAGACAGATTGTTAAGCACTAGAATAGGCTCCCCAGGGAGGTGGTTGAGTCACCATCCCTGGATGTGTTTAAAAACCATTTGGATGTGGTGCTCAGGAACATGATTTAGTGAAGGGTTGTTAGAGTTAGGGTACTATGGTTAGGTTGTGGTTGGACTTGATGATCTTTAAGGTCTTTTCCAACCTGAGCAATTCAATGATTCTTTGATTTGGGATGTATGGAATGAAACCATACTGTTATGGCAAGCAAGATATTTGCATCTTGATGAGTGCTTTAAAGTCATCAGTGAAAATTACTGAAGATTTTTCAGACAGAAAAGCTGAAGACACTTATCACTGTTCACGTGTCTTTGTGGAAACCATGAGGAAGCTTTGTGCTTATAGCAGTGTCTGGTGAGAGAAGTTTGAATGAGCTTGACTTATGTTCCTTATTTATCAAAAGATTTGAAATGATTTCTCAAGGAAAGATATTTGAACTTAACTGTGTACTTTGGCTAAAGATATTTCAGTTCCTTTTCATCTTTTGTATGACCCAGAGCTATCAGTTGTTAACGTTAGAATTTCTTCCAACATTGTTACCAGCTTCTGTGATGTCAGGCTATTGAGACAGACTTCTCTGCCATTCAAAATCAAGATTAGGTAAACGGCAAAGATGCTTTATGACTTGTCTGGCTAGACTTTCTAATGAGAGATTGAGAGTTTTGCAGTTACAAAACCAGTCTGTCATTCAAGATAATAACAGACACTTGTATTAAGTGATTATTGCTGTCTTTAAATCTAAAAACAAGTATTACTATAATGGCAGAAGCAGAGTCACAGATAAGTGAAATACGGCCTCCAAGGGTGTTTCAGTGGACATAAGACTGTCCAGAAATGAGGTTGCATCTTTACACGAAGATGCTGTCCTTCTCCCCCTCTGTGTTTTTACCAAGATTGACATGTTTATATAGAGCCTGCTGAGATTTTTTATTTGTGCCAAGAGAGTCACGTCACTGCAGAAGTGAAAGTGTTGCAGTGAGCAACAGGCATGTCTAATCACAGTTTTAATACAAATGAATTTGTAGAGGAGTTGGTATATGTCCTGTCTCTTAAGTTAATTTTTTTCTTTTAGCTGTCTTTTCCATGTTGAATCTATGAGGCTGCTGGACCCAACATTACTTCAATTTCAGACAAACTGTTGTTGAAACAGTTGTAAAACAGTAACAACTGGAATGAAAAATAAGCTTTCTTGATTGGCTTTAGAGGGACACACAGAATTAGTAGTGACAGAGGTCACGGCAAAGCTCAGTATGATTTGGTATTCTAACTGTCGCTGACAGCAAAAGTCTGAAAAACAGTAGGAGAACAAAACAAATCCTTCCCCAGAACAGTCTCCTGGTCTCTAACAACTTGCAGTCTAGGGACTTAGGATCTATCAGTTGATTAATCTATCTATTGTATTATTGTGGGTAAGTCCTTTGCGTACCTGGCAGCTAACTGAATGTAGGTAAATATGTATGTTTATTTTGTTTTAGCTGTACTCATTTTTTTTTTTTAGAGAATGATATTATCTTTTGGGCCTTCAGAGTGACTGGGGGAGAACTTCAGAGGCTGAAAGAAAAGTTCCTTATATTGTAGAGTAGCATCTCTTTTACTGCCTTCTAAACACTTTGAACTGCTGCTGTTCATGATATCTCCAGTGATTGTGTAGATTTTGTATAGCTCTTTCCTAATAAGAAGGTATTCTATTTCATATGTCACTTAGCCCTCTGCTAACTGAAAATACATACAACATATGAGTTTCATACTCTTTCTTCTGTGGTAAAATGTCTGTGAATCGATCTGCTGGTATAGACTGCTTTCTTAAAGTTCTTGTCAGTTACAGTTCTCACACTAGCAGAAAGTGATATCAGAAACACCTTTTGACCTGAATGTATTAAGCAAAATTAATGAACTCCTTCATTCTGGTATTATGTGAGATAGATTTCATGCTTTTTTAATTATCCTTTGGTATTTTGTATCTTATTCCTCAAAATAAGGGGTTGGGATAACAGTGACGCCCAAGGGAGAAAATTATTGTTCTTACATTTTGTCATGCATATATCTAAATAGTCAATACTGGTTCTGTTTTGTATTGCTTTCTCTTAAAGAAATATAACAATGTCCATCTGAACTTTTTTATTTTGAATATTGTTTTCTTTTGTATTTAAATAATCTTTTCCATCTTTCTTGTTATCAGTGTTCTTAACGTGACTGTGTAAACAATGCATGCTTTTATGGCTTCCTAGGAAATACTAATATGAGCTGTTGTACACATTTTTGGGTAGATACAAACCTGCTTGACGTGTGCTATGAACCATCTGGACTTGAACCAGGGGGCGTGTACAATTAGTGCATTACTGAGCCTAAGGTGAGGAGCTCTCATGTTGTGGACAGAGTAAGGTTGACTGCCTGCAGTCTTTGGTGACATACCCATTGACTGCTTGGGTACTTAGACCTGTGTAAACTTTCCTGAATCATTTAACGAGCTTGGGTGTATATTTGCAACTCTTAACCAGAATGCATTCCCCTTTTGTGTATTGTCCAGGATATAACGGTGAGAACAGAGATGATCTCCCACTCTTAGTTCACATACTGAATGGTTTGAATTGTGAAAATAAAAACAATTACTATTCTGTTTTTATTGCAGGCAGTATGGGCTCTTGGCAACATTGCTGGAGACAGCACAATGTGCAGAGACTATGTACTGGACTGTAATATCCTGCCTCCCTTACTGCAGTAAGTCTGTTTTAATACACTCTTCAGAATACTGCTCAAGTGTCTGATAAGAGTGAAGTTTGTTTTGCCTTGAAAAATAATTATTTATTTTTGTGGACTAAGTAGGCTTATTTTTGAGGGCTTATTTTGTAACTGAACTAAAAAGGAATTGTGTTAAGACCAGCTAAGCTGGAGCTATTTTGTTCTACACGGTGGGTGGATGCCTGGTACTAATAAGAATCATAGAGTAATTTAAGTTGGAAGTGACCTCTGGAGGTTGTCTAGTCAAACCCTCTTTTCGTAGCAGATGTGATCAGAATTGTTCAGCCACTTAACTAGTCGAATTTGGAACATCAAAGGTAGATTCCATAACCACCCTGGACAACTTGTTGCAGTATTTGACCAAGGCATGATGAAAGACAATGTTCTGTCACCCAATCAGAATTTTCTGTGGACTTATTGGCTAGTTGTTTTTAAGCTGTCTGGAAAGTGCTCCAGATAGACTTCACGCTGTATTTGACTTAACTAACAAGTAGCAGTGCTAGGATTAATCTCAGATAAGGAAGTACAAAATATACCAGAGACTGAAGCAGCTTTGACCAGTGTGGTAGTCCTGTGGCACACAGATATCATGAAGATATCTGTATTAAAGTACGTTACACTGTTGTCCTTCCTGTGTCTCATGCAGCAGTAACTGAATCCTGCAAATGGTGTGTGTGTCATCTTGTGAGAACTTCAGAAAGAGACCAGTTTGAGATGCTTTATAGAATTTTCTTCTTACATGAACCCGGTGGTCAAAACTCTTGCAGGGATGAACTACTGTGCACAGGAAGTCTGGGCTGTGGTTGCTGCTAGTCATGTGACTTCTGCAAATATTTGGGAAGCCTTAAATGTGATTATATGTGTTTTCTGAGGCTAGACTCTGTTCTCTGTCACTAGAAAGCTTAACACAGAATGCATATTAGAGTTGATGGGCTGAGAACTGATACACAAATGTCTGTTCAACAGAGTACTTTTGAAAAGTATCTGTGTGTCTTTCCATTTAGAGTGGCTTTGTCACAATTCTTAATGCCTCTTAACTGTTAATCTACCACAGCAGTCTCTAGAAAGTTAAATGAACGTTCTTATAGCGCAGTGGTTATTGTTGGGATACTAGGATTCACGGGTCTAATGTGAATGTTAATATCCAGCTGTCAAGCATAATTTTCCTCAGGATCTGTTTTCATGGAAAAAGATTCTGGCTTGTTTTCCCCTGACATCGGTTAAAATGTAGGCCTGTATTCATGTGAATGAATTGGGCAGCTGGCCGTACTGGGTTGTCTGGCTTTGAATGTGCATTTGTGAAGTTTTGAATTTGTTTGTTTTAGGTTACTTTCAAAACAGAATCGTATCACTATGACCCGAAATGCTGTATGGGCTCTATCCAATCTCTGCAGAGGGAAAAATCCTCCTCCAGATTTTGCCAAGGTAAGAAATGTGTTCCTTCTAAGGAAATGTGTTATGAGGTATAGGTGTCCAAAGAAAAAATAAGAATGGTTAAGTTTAAACTACATAGAAACATCTCTGAATTTCTCTGAAACAATGGTGCGCTTATTATAAATTAAGCTTCTGAATGTTTTTTGTTCTTATGGCAGATATTCACAACCACTGTTTTGATATTGCTGCCTCCTGGTTATTTGTTATTTGTTACTCTCATTGCACAGTAGAGAAAAACCGTGCATCTTGGCTTCTTTAGTGCAAAGAATGGCACGCCTTGATGGAGAAGTTTGAGGTTAAGTTTCCAGACGTGGTACTGTAGAGGCTGAAGAATTCTAGGTGCTTTTCTGCTGGCTTGTTCCTCTCTGCTAGTGTAGTTGCAGCCCTACACCGAAGCGCTGCTGAAGTCTGAAATTCACCAGGGATTCAGGATCGCGATGCTAGCGTGTGGTTTTCTAATGATGCATACAGAATTAACTGACATGTTAGTAGATATTCCAGTCCTTCTGATTGCATAATCTGTGCATCTCTTTTATTGTTCTACAGGTTTCACCTTGTCTCAGTGTGCTTTCCTGGCTGCTCTTTGTTAATGATACAGATGTATTAGCTGATGCCTGCTGGGCTTTGTCCTATTTGTCTGATGGCCCCAACGATAAAATCCAGGCTGTGATTGATGCAGGAGTCTGCAGAAGACTTGTGGAATTGCTGATGTAAGAAGTTTGTTCTGAGTAAATGCATTATTCACTCAGGGTTCTTGCATCAGAAAGCATAATTAGATATATCTTCAAATTTATTAATTTTCTAAGAATCAAAACAATCTAAATTTTATAATTTAACCTGTCTCTAATCAGTCCTCTCTATTTGTCATGAGTAACAGGAATGGTGGCGCTTTTGGTGTGGTTTTTTTTCAACATGTAGCAGCTGCATTTTTGTAAAATTTACAGAAGAAACAATAGTTTTCCATGATGTAAATTAAAAAGGCTATTAGAAAAAGCAGTCCGCTGAATTATCGAATAGAATGTATTACTTTAAGTACCTTTTTATTATGTACTTGAATTTCTGAAAATACTATTTACTTTTCCTTTAATAATGATAATGGGGAGATGCTATGCAAATACATTGAATGACAGAATATGATTAAATAGCTGGCTGAGAATGTGCTTGAGTTAAACACAGCACTTCTGCCAGTGTTCCTGTCTCCTTATCTGCCTTTGTGCATGCTACGTTAAGTGTGCTCCATGCTTGAAGTTGATTTTTTTCTGCTCCCTAAGATGCCTGTACTGTGAGGTACTTGTATTATAGTAATCTCATATTTAAATTTTTATGTTGCTGAATGATATCTTAGGGCCTAAAAGTTTTGAACTCTAGAATGCATTGCCATTAGTTTAAAATCAAAAGTGATTTGACTCATATAATTGTAGATAAGTCAGTCTTAACTGGCATGTTTTTCCCTGGCAAATGTTTCTTCCTTGAGGGTGTGAAGATGAAGGTGATTCAGGATGGTTAACATCTCAATCTTGGTAATTTTAGGCATAACGACTATAAGGTAGTATCTCCTGCCTTACGAGCTGTTGGGAACATTGTCACAGGAGATGATATCCAGACCCAGGTATGGATTCACTTCTTCATGTGTTCTACCTCTCTTCATCTTTCTGTTAGTATTGATGTAACTTATTCACGAGTACCTGTTCCTTTTTAAGTTTGGAAATGAAAGATTGACACTAATTGCTGTATGTAGTGGTTTTCTTTTCCTGAACTGCTACTTATTCTTGTACTGCTGTGTCTGGAGGTCCTATATAGCTGTGCAGTACTCTTTGAATTTTTCCTTTTCTGTTTTGTTTAAAGCAGTCTTCCTCTTAGGCTGAATTTTATACTGAATGATGTAGTGTGGTGGGGCCATTGACAGCTTGTTGGATTTGATGCCAGTGGCAGTCTGTGATAAATGTACCAAAACAGCGTGGTGAGATCTTGGATGATATGTAACAGTCTGGGCATGTGGTTGGAGATCTAGGAAGCAGTGGCTCATACCATTGTGTTGGAGTTAAACTGGGAGCCAGGAATATGTTGCCTCAGAGGTACAAAGTTGTCAACCTACTGATCTGTAGGCTTTGCGAGAAGAGGCAGCTCCTATTAATTTTTGTGATCAGTGGAAACAGGGAGTCTGTGCCATGTATACATGTTATTTGTGGTCCACTGACTGGTGGCAACCTTTTTTGCATGCAGAGCAGAAAATCCTATTATGGGCTTCATCTGCTGTACCTTTTGTTAAACTTTTCCCATTTCTTTGTGTATTCTGACATCCTTTTGTCAGGATCTGGTAATGTGAAAGAAAAGTACAGAGTAGGCTGCTGCTTTTGAAGCTTTGCTGACTCTTGGCCTCCACCTCTTGTTCACAAACTAAAAGGCATGAAAAGCATGCCTGTGTGATGCGGAGCTGTCAGACAAATGCACAAGCAAATTGGATTGAAGTCACAGGCTCATGCAGGCTTGCTGTGGTGGGCTGTTGACTGTTATTAAAGCTGATGGGAGAAATAGGGTCAGGAAGCGGTGGTAGCTGAAAATGGGAAGATGTGTGTGGTGGAGGCATTGAGATGGACATCCAGGTGATGGTGGTAGCAGCTGGGGATTTTAGACGACTTGAAGAGCTTGAGGAAAAACAATTCACTGATAGTATCTGATTACCCACGCAAAGCGCTGAGTTACTTCTTCCACATAAATTATGCTGAAGTTAAAATCCAAGTTCCTAACCTTGAGGTGTGTTCAATAATTATTGGTCTATATAAATGTATCCATTTGAATTTTGTAGTTCCTGACAGTAAGATCAAACATAAAGATGAGTTAGCAACAGCAAGATACTGTTTGAGTATTTTGTAACTAGTACTAGGTGAGGAGGTTACGATGTTATTAATATTTATTCATAGTCTGTAGTTGGATTGTATAGGCATTCTTCTGTTTTTTTCAGTGACCATTGTTTTTCAGATTGGTCATAGGAGTGATTGAGATGCATTTTGATAACATAGCTGTTGTTTTTTTTTAAATAAAACTGTAAGGGATCATCACTCAGTTATGTGTAAGACAGATAATTAAATACTACATTTCATAAAGTGAAATCTTTGATTTCACTTCAAGAAAACGTTTCAACTACTTAGCTGCATGCAGGTGTTTGGTTTTGCTTTTGCTTTTTTTTAAGAGGAGCATACCAAAGTGTTCCTAAAATTCTAAGGATAATTCAAGGAAGATAGTCTTGCATGCAGACTATGGCATATGACAAAGAGGGAATCAGAAGATGCACAAAAATCCATGAACAGATCTGTGAGGGAGAAAGAAGAGCCCAGCTTTGATAGTAAACGTGTTTCTGAATATGTGGACAAAATACAAGGCAGCTGCCTGAAAAAGGTTTCTGTCCTCCCTTAGGTCTTTTGCTTGTGAATAGAGAAGTGGTGGTTGGTGGCCTTCCTGGCCATATTGACCATTAAGTAGTTGAATTGAAAATCTTTGGTGATAGGAGAACTACCTCCAGAACCTCAACTTTTGATATGGGGAGAACAGATTTCAGGCTGCTCAGGTAACAAGTTGGCAAAGTCCCCTAGAAAAAATGCCTTCCAAATGCACACTTCTATTAGTGCTGGCTACTTCTTAATTACCACCTCCTGAGAACACAGAAACAGGCAATCCTAGAATGCTGTAAGTGAAGCAGATGGGACAGAAGTCCAGCTTGGCTGAACAGGAATAATCTTATAGAGCTTAGGAAAAAAAACCTATATGGCTACTGGAAGCAAGGTCAGGAAACATGGGAATACTACAGGGATACTGTTTGCCTTTGCAGGGAGAAAATTTGTGTGGCTAAAGCAGAATTAGAGTGGAAATCGACCAATATTGTGGGGGACAATATATATAGATACATTTAATATGTTAATAATAAAAGGAGGATCAGAGATAACATGGGTTCATATCCTGATAAGAATATGTCCCTGTTTGTAAGGTGCCCAGACAAAGTAGGCATTTATGACTACTTTGCCTCTGTCTGATGATGGACTGTGGCACCTCAGGTGCTCTGAGTTGGAGGACTGTGACTGTGGTAAGGATCAACTCTCAGCCAACCTCAAACTTGTGCAGGATTTGCTACTCCACCTAAGTGCATATAAAGTACATGGGACTTAATGGTACAAATCCCACGGTACTCAGAGAGCTGACCAGTGGCATTTCAAGACCACTCTCTATTTTTCAATGATCTTGGCAATCTGGAAAGGTCTCAGTTGACTGGAGGCTGACAAATGTTGTTCTAATTCTCAAGGAAGACAAAAAAAAGATCCTGGTAATTACAGGCCTGCCTGTGAGTCTCGTTTCAGTGCTTTGTAAAAGTTTGGACAAAATTGTGATGGGTGTTAATGAAAAGCAACTGAAGGACAATGAATGTGGTCATTGATCAGAGCCACCAGAAGTTCATGAGGGGAAGATCCTGTTAAACTAATTTAATTTCCTTTTACGAGATGGTCGGCTATTTAGTTGATCAAGGGAGGCCAGTTGATGTTATCTTTTTGGATTTCAAAAGTAAAGCTTTTGATACTGTTTCTCACAGTATCCTTCTGGACAAAATATCTGCTATAGGGTTAGACAAAAACATAATGTGATGGGTAAGCAATTGGCTGATGAGTTAGACCTAAAGGGTTATAATAAATGGGGTTACATCAGGCTGGTGTTCAGTCACTAGCATGGTTCCCCAGGTCTCAGTTTTAGGGCCAGTTCTCTTTAATGTTTCATAAATGACTTGAATGTAGGACTAGAGGTTTTTTTAACAAGTTGGCTGACAGTAACTGGGGAGGGCTGTTGACTCCATCGTGGGTGAAGAGGCCTTGCAGAGAGATCTAGACAAGTCAAAGGACTGGATAATCACCAATCACATGAAGTTCAACAAGAGCAAGTGCTGGATTCTGCACCTGGGAAGATGCAACCCTGGCTTATATGTACAGGGTGAGATGAGATGCTGGACAGCAGCCCTACTGAAAGGGATTTGTGAGTCTTGGACAAAAGCAAGTTGAATGCGAGTCAACAATGTGCCCAAGCAGCCAGGAATATGAACCATATACAGGGGTGCATCAAACATGGCATTGCTAGCCAGTTGAAGGAAGTGATTTTCCCACTCTACACTGAACTGATATTGCCTCTCCTCAAGCACTGTGTGTGCAGTTTTGAGTACTGCAGTACCAAAAGGACATAGAACGATTGGAGAGTGCCCAAAGGAGGGCTACAAAGATAGTGAAGAGTCTGGAGGGGTTGACATATGAGGGGCAGCTGAGGTTCTGTGGTTTGTTCAGTCCAGAGCAGAGGAGGCCTCAGCCCAGCCTTACAGCTTCCTCACAAGGGCAAGGGAAGGAGCAGCACTGATCTCTGCTCTCTGGTGATAGCAGCAGGACCAAGGAGAATGATATGAAACTGGGACAGGGGAAGTTCAGATTGGATATCAGGAAACAGTTCTTCACCACAAGGTGGTTGGGCACTGAAACAGGCTTCTTAGGGCAGTGGTCATGGCCCCAAGCTGCCAGAGTTCAAGAAGCATTTGAACAGGATTTTCAGACATATGGTCTGATTTTTTTTTTTTTTTTTTTTTTGGGGGGGG